>PVJL010015820.1:0-22929 GCA_004026885.1 Lyroderma lyra
CTCTTTGACTTCAGTCTATAACACACAAAGACAGTAATATAAGCGGCAAGGTATTTGCAGAAAAATAGGCACTCACACACACACCAATGAAAAAGAACTGAAAACCCCGAAGTAATCCCACATATATATGTGAAGATCGTTTTTTACTGAAAGCCAAAAATATAACATGTGGCAAAGAAACCATTTTCCATAAATGGTGCTAGCACATAGAGAAAATCACATGCAAAAGAATGAAACTAGACTGACAGTTTTCACCATATACCAAAATTAACTCAATCTGGACCAGAGACCTAAACATACTACCAATAGTATGACAAATGGCATAGAAGAAAGCATAGGTCCTGAACCTGTAGACCTTGCTTGAGAGTTTTATGAATGTTACCTCAAAGGCAAGGGAAGTAAAAGTCAAAATTAATGAATGGGACGGGACCAAACGTAAAAGCTTCCTCACAGCAAAAGTAACCATCAAGAAAGCAAAGAGGCTACCGACATAGTGAGAGAACACATTTGCAAGCAATGACTGAAAAGGGGTTAAAATCTAAACTATATAAAGAACTCCTAGAACGCACCACTAGACAAACAAACATTCTGATTAACACATGGGCAGAGGACTTGAACAGACACTTCCCCCAAGAAGACGGATTCTTCAAATACCCTAGAGATACATACAAAATGTTTAAGTACACTAGCTATCAGAGAAATGCCATGAACTACCACTTCACACCGGTTATTAATAGAAAGGCTATGATACACAAGACAAGTAATAACGTGTGTTGGAGATGCTGTGGGCATAAAGAGCTCTCATATGCTGCAGGTGGGCATGTCAATTGACACAGCAACTATGGAAAACACTACGGAGGTTCCCCAAAATATTAAGAATAAAGATATCATACAACCAAGCAATCCGTTCTCTGGGTATCCACCCTCCAAATCTGGAAAAATGTACTCATAGAGATATAGGTACCCCTGTGTTCCTTGCAGTACAAGTTATGGTGGTGAAGACATGTCAACAGTCAACATGTTCCTTCAACAAGTGATTAAATGCCAGAGATGTGGTACAAATACCCAGTGAATCACTACTCGCCCAGAAGTCAAGATGAAATACTGCCATTTGTGACAACATGGATGGGTCTGGAGATGACCATGCTAAGGGAAATAAATCAAATAGAAAACGCTTGGAACCATAGAACTTCACTCATATTTGGGATGTAAAAATGAAAGCAACAAAGAAAAATCCAAAAAGTCATAAATACAGTGTCAGTTCCTAGAAGGTTAAAGCTAAGCCCACTGCAAACGGTTAAAACCAGGACCACCGCTCAGGCTTGACCTTGGTATAATCAATCCCTGTCTGGGGTTGAGGGATTTCTGGGGCTGACAGTTACTGCGCATGTCCGCCTTATCTAACCATGAAATCCTAAACAATTGCTACTGGGCAGATGCGGCAAAATGGCACTTTTGTTTGAATATGTATATATAATCCTAGGTGCGCAATAAAGTACCTTGCTTGCTGGTGTGTTTATGGTACCCTATGTCGGCTCCGCATGTGTTTTTCCAATTGGGTGTACCACCACTGAAACCTGCCCTGTCTGGAAACCTTGGCCATGACATTTGGCATAGTCCACAAGATGAGCTGAGTACTACCCCCAGCGCCTCTGAGGGTCCCCGGGTGGAAGAAATGTGACCTCCCACCTCCCTATGGCACCCGGTGGCCACATGTCTGGCCACATGGACAACCCCAGAAGACTGGGATGAGATTAGGCCAACACCTGAGGATCTGAATGTTCCCCCAGCACACAGGAAGGTGGCCGGCCGGGTAGCCTGGATGTTTCTGGCAGTGTTGCGCCACACCAGTCAGGAGATGCATGAGCAAGCTCAACAGGTACGCCAGTTGCAGCTCCGGGAGGAAACGCTGGAAGAGCGCCTGGCGGCTGTTGAACATATGCTACAGGGCTCGGAGGGGTCTGCACAGTCCTCCAGGGCAGGTAGCCCGATACCTATATTGCTGGCTCGCCCCTTAGTGCAACAGAAGGTTGAGCTGGAGCAGCAAATGGGGCCGGGGTGTCAGCCACAGGGGGCGCCCCAGGCAAGGCAGCATACGACAATGCCTGCGTACTTGCCCGCTGAATTACGGGAACTGACGAAGCAGGTACGGCAAAGGGCTGGGGAAACGGTACCGGGCTGGCTATTGAGATTATGGGACGAGGGGGCGGAAGGAACAGAGTTGTCCCCTGATGAAATGTCCCAACTGGCCTCCATTATGGTACTCCCCTCTTTGAGGCAAAGGCTACAAAATATTGCCCACACCAACCATGATGTTGGGAATCATTCCCTGATCAATTGGATAAGGCAGCAGCCCAAACGGTTTGGGCAAATGAAGGTGAAGTGCCTGAGATGGTGAGCAACTGGTCCACGTACTCGTACCTAGTACAAATCATACGGGAGTTGGGCATGCGACAGATGATCTTTAAGGTAAACTTCAATAGTCCTGATAAGGAGGTTTTCACCACTAGGATGAAGGACCTCATCCTAGCCTCAGGACCCCCAGGAACTTTCGGGACTATGGCGGCTCTTCTGGCCCCCTATGTAGATCGGCGGGTGCATGAAGTAACAGCCGTCCTACCTCGATTGGGGGATGTGGAAGTGAAGCAAAAGAAAAAAGGCGGCCAGGTGAGGTCGCTACAGGGCCCCAAGGGGCCCCCACCCAAAAGATGCCTGAAGAGTAAAGGGGCTCAAAAGGGTGGTGTTCACCCTGCAGTGAGAGTGAGCCGAAAGCAGATGTGGGTTGATCTATTAGCTGCGGGAGTAGCTGCAGAGAAAATAGAGCATCAGCCCACGGGAGTACTGCTGGCTCTGTGGCAGCAGCTGAAACCTGAGCAGCAGTTTACTCCCCTGCCCGCGGCTACACTCCCAATTCGGGAGTTGAGGCTGACTGATTTTTACTCCGACTAGGGGTCCGGCCAAGGTACCTGGCTGAGGGGGGACCCGGGGGACCAGAGGCCACATCTTGAACTTGCTATTTACTGGTCCCTCCATAATGTGCAACGGGTACTAGCCCTTGTGGTCACTGGAGCCGATAGCACGTTGCTGTATGGAAATCTGGATCACTTTGGCGATCCTACGGCCACATGGAGGGATATGGAGGCCGGATGATACAGGTCAAACAAGCAGTTGTGACCCTGAGCATAGGGCGATTGCCCCCACAAGACTATAAATTCTATGTCTCCCCTATCGCAGAATATATTCTAGGGGTGGATGTGCTGCAAGGACTGGCAATTTCGACGACGATGGGAGAATTTTGCCTGCATATGCGAGTGGTAAAGACTATTGTTCGTGGACATCCTCATCATGCCCCCTTGGTATTGCCCCAGGCTACGCGTATTGTCCATACAAAGCAATATCGGCTACCAGGAGGGCACGAAGAGATTGGTCGTACCATTCTCAAGCTTGAAGAAGCCCAGATGATCCGCCCAACACATAGCCCTTACAATTCTCCTGTATAGCCAGTGAGAAAGCCTGACGGCTCCTGGCGAATGACTGTGGACTATTGCGAGCTGAACAAAGTGACGCCCCCATTGCATGCAGCTGTGCCCAATGTAATGGATCTTATGCACAAACTCACACATGAACTGGGACAGTATCACTATGTTGTGGATTTGGCAAATGACTTTTTCTCCATAGATATAGCGCCGGAGAGTCAAGAGCAGTTCGCCTTCACGTGGGAAGGATGACAATGGATATCTGCACAGTACCACCCTGTGTGATGGACTGGTGGCTCAGGACTTGGCCACCTGGTGGAAGCCAGCAGGGGTCCATCTGTTCCATTACATTGATGACATAATGCTAAACTCTGATTCTCTTGCAGAGCTCGAGACTGCAGCCACCAGTCTATGAGAAGCCCTGGAAACCTGGGGGTGGGTCATCAACGAAGACAAGGTCCAAGGGCCTGGGTTGTCTGTCACATTCTTGGGAGTTGTCTGGTCGGGTAAGACTAAGGTTATGCCAGAGGCAGTCATAGATAAGATACAGGCATATCCCCGGTTGACAACAGTAAAGCAATTGCAGGCCTATTTGGGTTTATTGGGCTATTGGAGGGTGTTTATTCCTCATTTAGCCACTTTAACTTGCCCCTTGCATCACCTGATATGGCGAGGGGCTACTTGCGATTGGACCCCAGAGATAGAGAAGTCATTTCGATCCACCAAGCAGGCAGTGGCTCAAGCCCAACTCCTATGGGTGGTTGACACCACCCTACCGTTCCTTTTAACGGTGTCAGTGGATGACAATGGGTTTGGATGGGGCTTGTGGCAGAAACATGGGACTCGTAAAGTGCCCATTGGTTTCTGGTCTCAATTGTGGAAAGGGGCGGAAGCCCGCTATTCCCTTATAGAGAAACAGCTAGCTGCTATTTATGCTGCCCTTTTTGCCTGGGAGGCCATAACAGGTCCTAATCCTGTAACCATTCAATCATGGTATCCGGTAGAGGGCTGGTTGTGGTCTTGGTTATAGATGCCACAAACAGGGGTAGCTCAAACCCCTACCTTGACCAAATTGGGGGCCCATTTGGAGCAGAGGGCCCGCTTCTCATCCAGCCCTTTATCAATTGCATGCCTTGCTAGGACCTATAGAATTTCAGGTAGAACAGCCATCCCCACCGATGGAAACTGAAATGTCTATGGACAGCCCCTATTTAAAGGAGCAAGCCCCTATTCCGGCAGATGCCGGGTATACAGATGGCTCCTGCCGATGGCAACCGCCTACATGGGCAGCTGTGGCAATACAGCCCTCTACAGACGAATTCTGGTATGAGACAGGGACTGGGCAATCCAGTCAGTGGGCTGATTTGAGGGCTATGTGGCTAGTGCTGATGAATGAATCAGGCCATGTACCCATCTGTAAAGACAGTTGGGCAGTGTACAAAGGTTTAACACTCTGGCTCCCCCGCTGGGCAGCCCAAGATTGGCTGATAGGGCACCGTCCTTTGTGGGGGAGGGCTCTTTGGCAGGACTTGTATAAACGAGGTCTTCAGGAAGGGGCCACCATTTACCATGTTCCAGGACATAATCCTTTAAAGGCGCCTGGAAATGATGCTGCTGATGCTCTTGCTCAAGTGAGGGCAAGCCAGTTACTGCCCCAGCCAGGTCCCTGGCTACACCACAAGCTGGGACATGTTGGAGTCTGAACCATGGAACAGGTAGCTCATCAATGGGGTATGTCCCTGACTAGGGCAAAATGTCAACAGGCTGTGCAAGAGTGCCAAATTTGTGCAAAACAGCACCCCCACAGGCACCACCCCCTGCGAGAACAGGGTGTTGTGCCAAGGGGTGGGCAGCCCTTTCAAGAGTGGCAGGTGGACTATATCGGGCCCTTACCAACAGACCATGGTTGTCAAAATGCCTTCACAGAGACTGGGTTAGGATTTTCTGGCCCACATCTACGGTCACCCAGGTATATACCCTTGCTGCACTTGATCAGCTGAGCGCTGCCTATGGGACTCCTATGGTAATTAGCAGTGACCGGGGCTCACACTTTACTGGATACAAACTGCATGCTTGGGCTCATCAGAATGATGTTGATTGGCAGTTGCATGTACCATATCGACCCCAAGCTGCAGGTATGATAGAATGATACAATGGTTTATTAAAGGAAAAATTAAAGGTCTTGGGCCCCGGTCTACGCAAATGGAGAACCAATCTGCCCACTGCAGTCAGGCTATTAAATGAATAACTCAGATGTACTGGTCTGTCTCTATTAGACAAGATTGTTCAAGGGTCACTCCATTTTTTGAAGAAATGTACCAACCCTGCTGACCCCCACCTGGTGCCAAAAACACATAACGGGTCTTTACTCCTCCATGCTCCTGACTCGTTGGCACCAGGAAAACAAGCTTCATGGTCATGGCCTTGGACTACCCGGGCCTCCCATGAATCCTGGCTGGCTCTGACAGAACCTTGGGGTGCTGGACTTCAGGAAGGATTGTTCTTAAAACCATGGTTGGGGCGCTGGCCCCTCTCTGTGCAGGTGACTCTGCCAGAGAGGCCAGAGGCCCTATACTAAAGGGAACATTTGTTCTTGCCCTCTGGCCCCTCCCTTTGTACTCCATCACCCCATTAGAGCAGCCTTGGCTCCAAACTCTTGAGGGACTAATCTGGTATCATAGGCCAGGGGCAAAGCCCTTACCGGCCACGTTGTTGTCACAAGATGGACACATTGCCTGTATTTTACCTGAGGGTAAAGATCTTACTTTAATGGAGTCACTGTCTGCTTTGTCTTACTGCCCAGGCTAACGGCAGGCAATAGTATCCTGTCCCGGGCACATACGTTTGCTCAGGTACACAATGTTCCCCACTGCTGGATCTGCACAGAAATAATGGTGGAGGCAGCTGAGGGGCTTCCGTGGTGGATCTACCCGGCTTCCCTACACAACTGGACGTGGTTATGTACATGGATCAGCACCGCTGAATGGGACCAATGGCGCCGGGCATTGGACAACTTGCTCCACAAGGACCATAATAACCAACCCCCTCTGTTTGGTTATGCAATGATTAATGGGTGGGGTTGGGTGGTGGGGGAACATGTAAAACTATGGAAAAAAGTCCCACTATGTATATAACAACACTGCTCAGCTGCTAATTGTATCGCTGGTTGGGTGCCCCACACTTGTGTCAAAATGTTACCCATGTGCTGACCCATCGCACTTGGTGGAATTCCTTAGGATATACCTGGCGGTGGATAATAATGATCCTAGAAATTATTGCTAGCAGTCTGGTAGGCTTTTGCTTTTTCATATATTGCTACTGTGGGCTGTGGGCTGAAGGATATGCATTATGGACAAAGTCCCGTGCGGCGGCCCTGTCGGGGTGGAGTGTCAGTCCCCAGAAGGTTAAAGCTAAGCCCACTGCAAAGGGTTAAAGCCAGGCCCGCCGCCCCGGCTTGACCTTGGTATAATCAGTCCCTGTTTGGGGTTGAGGAATTCCTGGGGCTGACAGTTATTGCACATATACCGCTTTATGTAACCATGAAAACCTAAAAAATTGCTACTGGGCAGATGCAGAAACATGCCACTTTTGTTTGAATACGTATATATAGTCCCAGGTGTGCAATAAAGTAGCTTGCTTGCTGGTGTGTTTATGGTCTCCTATGTCGGCTCCGCATGTGTTTTTTCAATTGGGTGAACCACCGCCGAAACCTGTCCTGTCTGGAAACCTTGGCAATGACATACAGACAACACTTTAGTGGTTACAAGAAAGTAAGGGAAAAGAGAAGTGGTAGAAGAAGAAAGGGGGTGATCAAATATAGGGGGAAGGAGGAACTGATTCTGGGTGCTAAATGCACAATGCAATATATGAATATAAATTATATATTAGAGAAATGCACCCTGGAAATGTAATTTTACTAATCATTGTCAGCATAATTAATTTAATACAAAAATAAATAACCCTAACCATAAACCTGGCATAAATAACAACTGAACCCCAAACCTAATCCTACACCAACTTCAAACTTAATTTAAAACGGAACACTCAGTTTTACTATAAACTGAACCCTAACTCTAAATCTCATAATATACTCAAGAAATAATCCTAAACCGAAATCTAACGCTAAACCAAGCCCTAATTGAAAACCGAAGCCTACCCATAACACTATCCCTGAAAGTAACCCATACTGGCTTTTACTCAAAAGCCAACCCCAACTATAATTGAAAACCAAACCCAGACCTCCAAGCTAAATCTCACCCTAATTCTAAAAACCTAGTCATAAACTGAAATCTTCACCACATCATAAATCTGGCCCTTCTCCTACCCTAACTTAAAACCTAACTCCAAACTCAAAGGTAACTCTAAGCCTAACTATATCATTACCCCTAATCATTAACACACCCAAACACTAACCCAAATCATATGCCTAACTAAAAACCTAACTCTACCCTCAAACTTTACCTCATTCTATTATTAGCCCTTCCCTTAACCCTACCCAGAGTCCTCATTGAAATATTCTTAATACCATAACCTCAAAGCTTCTTATAACCCAATCCAAATTCTAGCCCTGAACCAAACCTGAAACATAACACATACCCTAACTCAAAGATGGATCCTTACACTAATCATAACCACAACAGTACACATACCTCTCACCCCCACCTTTACATATCCTGAACAGTAACCACAATTTCAACAAAATCTCTATCCTCAAAGTTAACTCTAAGGCTAACACCAAAGCTGAAGCTGCGCAGAATCTCATCTTTAACACAAGTCCTAAACTTACTTCTATACCTCTCCCAAGGTCTCTGCTCCCCAATGCATGGCATTCTGGAACTCACAATCACGACAGTTCTATTGTCTCGTGATTGGCTCTGGGACCGCAAGACATCATAGCCCTTGATACAGCCTCGGGGCCCCGATTGGCTGGCCCTGCCACTGTGACGTCGCGGTCGGCCACATTGTAATTATAGGTCCCTGGCGTCTTCTTCTTTCCATCACGGAGGGTGGGTGTGCAATCCGGGTGTCGTCATCCTGCTTCAGCCTGGGCTTACGGTGGCCACAGGCGCTCCTCTTGACGCCGCACCGCTTCTCCAAGCTGCTGCTCTCTCCCGGGTTCCGAGGTTTTGAAATAGAAAATTTTGATGCATCACTTCGTACCTATTTCAAGGCATTACTAGGCCCCCAAGATACCAGAGTAAAAGGGTGTTTTTTTCTTGACAATGACGTAGGTACTTTTATCTGCTGCATGCTATCCTTACTGGTTGTGTGGCTGGGACCAAAATACATGCAAAATAGGCAGCCATTCTCTTGCTGAGGAATTTTAGAGGTGTGTAACCTTGGACTCACCTTACTGTCTCTCTGTATGTTCAGTGAGATTGGTGAGCAGTCAATTAGCAGGGGCCTCTCCTTGTTTAACTGTACGCATGCCAATGTCCTGAACTGTTTTCCTAAATGAAGAAAGGCGGCGGCACGGGGTGTGGAGAGCAAGCACGGAATGCACTTTGAGTATGTTTTACAAATAACTCTTCAAAATACTAGAGTTGTAAGTGCATGCATCCCTTCTAGATTATTTAAATAGAAGCCTTTGCTATTCTTTTTTTATTTGTGTTTTGAATTCTACTCAGAATTAAATTAAGTATTTAGAAAATCTCCTACACAAGCAAAATACAGAATGGAAAGTGGAGAAAATGGGAAAAACAGATTCAGGAGCATTACTAAGCATTTCATGGATGATTGCATTTTGGGATCGGGGAGGGAGGAAGGAAGGAAGCGGCTGGTGATTGTGTTTGGTAGATTTGTGGTAAGCCCTCTTCTCAATCCTAATCTGATAACTGTAAATAGCTTTGAAAATAGAAAAGTTATTTTTGAAAAACTGAGAAGACTGGGTAGTGAGATCTATGATGAGCATTTGAATAGACTATGTGAGTTCATGCCCCATTGTTTCTTCTAAGTGACTGGAAAGTTGAAAACCACTTTTGATTATCTCAAAGGAAAATGTTGTACCTTAAACAAAAAAAAAGAAGTAAGGAATCTGTATTAATAATATCCCAAATACAATACCTAATATAAGGACGAACCAGACCTTAAATGTCAAAAGTAATCCCTAAACCCAAACCTATCCATAATTTTCTATGTAACTCAAAATGGAATCTTCACCTTATTCCTTTACCTAAGTCTAACCCTAAACCTGGCCTGTTCCCGAACCTTAAACATGAACTTAATCCCAATTTACACTGAAACCCTTGACTCAAAGCAAACCCTAAACCTAAACCTAAAACTAAAACTATTTCTAACATGAACCATGAACTTAACCAAAACCCCTAAACGTAACCCCAAACATAACCCTGAGCGTCAACATCATCTTGGCATTCACCCTAACCAGCACCTGAATTCTAATTATAAACTCACAAATAACCTTATCTCTAATCACAATCCTAACTGAAAAGTTCAGCTTTACCATAAACTTAAGCCAAACTGCAGCCCTAAACCTAAACATACACCTAAAACTTAAACCTAATTTTAACCCAAAATCGAACTTCAAACTTCACTCTAACCTTCACCCTAGCCCTTTACTAAATGGTAGACCCAACCATAACCCCAGCATGTATCCTACAAAGAATACTAAACCTATCCCAATTTAAAAGTAAACCATAACATAAAGGTAAGCCTAACCTTAACCATAACCTCAATCTTAATCACAAAATCAACCCAAACTTTAGCTCTTACCTTAAATGCAAACATAACCGTAACCCTATCCATAACACTAATCATAAACTCAGCCTTAACCCTAAACCTAGACAGTAATATGACCCTAACACTAACCCCATACTTAATTAAAAACCTAACCCCAAACCTAAACCTAAGCCTTTAAAATTTCAATTTAAATTTACATCTTAATCTCAAAATTAATTCTAATCCTACACTAACCCTAACAATAATCACAAAATCAATTCTGAACCCAAACTCATTCTAACATTTACCCTAACATGAGGCTTACTCAAAACATGATCCTAAGGGTAATCCTGCCCCTAAATGGAAACACAAACCTAACCCCACTCTCATGCCAACCTCAAAAACTAACCTTAAACCTGACTGAAAACATAACCCTTAACATAACTGTAAACCTAAACCTAACCCCAGCCCTTACTCAAACCCTAACTTTATCCATAATTTATAGCCAAACACTGCCTCAAAATTTACCCCAACACACAACTTCTTAACCTACCTCTCCACTGAACCATGAATATAACAAAAAAACCTTAACCTTAAGCACAAACTCTAACCTTAAACATAATCTTACATTTTTATTGTACTGCTAACCCTAATAACAAAATTAATCCTGACCTTATCTTTAACCCTAAGCCTTACTCAACAGCTAACCCATAACATCTACCTAAAGCTAAACCTAGGCTTGCCTATAATCCTTATCTTAGTCTTAAACCTACACCAACTCTAATTAAAAACTAATATATAACCTCAAACCTAACTCTAGTACTAACACTAAACATAATGCTAACCATAGCTAATTACCTGAACCTAACATGGTTTCTAACCTAATCAGAAATATAACACTTACCCTATATCTACCCATTATATAACCCGAGCCTTATCTTAAACCGAATTCTAGACCTAACCCTAACATTAATCATAACAGTAATTTAAAGTGAAACCCGGACTTCAGAAGTCAATATAACCCTAATCTTAACCCTGATTCTAATTATCAACTTAACACTAAACCTATCCTAAATCATAACTCTGACTCTAACTGATATTACCAACCTAACCTGAACAATAGCCCTAAAGCTCAGTCTAATACGAACCCTAATTTGTATTTAACCCTAAACTCAATGCTCAGAATAATCTTAACACGGGGATTGAGGGACCTATTCACTGAAAACCACAAGACATTAAAAGAAATTGAAGAAGGCACAAAGAAATGCAAAGAGATTTTATATTCATGGATGGGAAGAATGAACCTCATTAAAATGATCACGCTACACAAAGCAATGAACAGATTTAATGCCATTCCCTTCAAAATTCCAATGAAAGTTTTTTGAAAAATTTGAAGAATAATATCAACAGATTTCTATGGAATCAAAAAAGTCACCAAATAGCCACAGGCATCCTAAGGAAAAAAAATAAAGAAAAAAACAAAGGTGGAGGTTTCATACACTTTCACTTCAATTTATAGCACACAATGACAATAATATAAGCAGCATGGTATTTGTAGAAAAATAGGCACTCACACACCAATGAAAAAGAACAGAAAACCAAGAAATAAACCCACATATATACGTGGACGTTGTATTTATGGAAAACCAAAAATATACAATGAAGAAAAGAAACCAATACCCATAAATGGTATTGGGTCATATAGAAAACCATATGCAAATGAATGAAACTAGACTGATAGTTGTCACCATATTCCAAAATTAACTCAATCTGGACCAAAGACTTAAACATACTACCAATAATGATAAATTGCATAGAAGAAAGCGAAGGTCATAAACTTATAGACCTTGCTTCTGAAAGAGTTTTATGAATGTTAACTCAAAGGCAAGGGAAGTAAAAGTCAAAAGAAATCAATGGGACTGTACCAAACTTAAAAGCTTCTGCACAGCAAAAGAAACCATCAAGAAAGCAAAAAGGCATCAGATAAGGGTCTAATATCTAAAATATATAAAGAACTAATAAGACTTAACAACAAAAAATCAAACAACCCATTTGAAAACTGGGCAGAAGAATTAAACAGACACTTCTCCAATGGAGAAATACAGATGGCCAGCAGACATATGAAAATGTGCTCATCCTCAGGGAAAAGCAAATCAAAACCACAATGAGATACCACCTCACACCTGTGAGAATGGCTATTATCAACAAGACAAGGAAAAACAAGTGCTGGAGACGATGTGGAGAAAAAGGAACTCTTGTACACAGCTGGTGGTAGTGCAAATTGGTACAACCACTGTGGAAGACAGTGTGGAGATTCCTCAGAAAATTGGGAATGGAGCTACCATTTGACCCAGCAATCCCCTTCTGGGGATCTACACAAAAGACTTGAAAACCTTTGTCCCCAAAGACTTATGTACCCCAATGTTCATCGCAGCACTGTTCACAGTGGCCAAAACATGGAAACAACCAAAGGTCCCTGCGACAGATGACTGGATAAAGAAGCTATGATACATATACACAATGGAATATTATTCAGCTATAAGAAAAGATGAAATATTGCCAGTTGCAACAAAATGGATGGACCTGGAGATCATCATGCTTAGTGAAATAAGTCAGACAGAAAGCAAAGAAAAAAGAAATGAAGAAACAAATAATCCATGGACACAATCAGTAGTTTAATGTTTATTTGGTGACAAGTGGGTTAGGGAGGGGAGAAGAGGGAGGGGGTGGGAGAGGAGGGTGGGAATCTAAATATAAAGTGATTGAAAGAGAAGTCACATTAGGTGGTGAACTTATTATACATCAAGTTGACAATGCACTGTAGAATTGTGTGCCTGAAACCTGTGTAGTCATTGCTAACAGATGTTACCCCAATAAGTCTAACAATAAAAATGAATTAAAAAAACAAAAACAAAAAGAGAAACAAAAACATTTATATAGATATGGAATTAGTACTACCCATGTAGAATGTGCATCCTTATTTTTCCTTCACAGATTTGGGCAAAAAGGTACTCATTATACACAGCAAAATATGGTAAAGGCTACATTAAAAATGATCTGAGTGCTCCCTTTGTCAATTCTCCCTTGGCTGGTACAGACCTAGCATCATTCTGGATGGAGGAAAGTAAACTCATTACATACAGTGGATGCCACCTAAGGCATTAGGGCTAATTCTCTCCTTAAGAAGACTAAGGGGGAATGAAATCTATGGTGATGAAAAGAGAACTCACGTTGGGTGGTGAAATTATTATACAAGTTGGCGATGCACTGTAGAATTGTTTACCTGGAGCCTATGTAATTCTTGCTAACCAATCTCACCCCAATAAGTCTAACAATAAAAATTTATTTTTAAATTGAAAAAATAATAAAATTCCAGTGGGCAAGACAGGAAAATGTACAGATGACTAAAGACTAATGTTGAAAGTACTCTAACAGAGAAACATACAAGGTGTTAGAAATTGCCGAGGAAGAGATAACTATAACCCAAGCCTTCCCCAGCACAGTGAAAAACAGGAGTACCCACACCAGGCACATACACAGAAGGGGGCACAGACACATGTGGGCATGATGGTGGGCAGTAAGATCAGAGCAGGGAGGTCCTGCACACAATGCTGTGGGGTCTAGCTTTTCAGAATGGACAGATATGAAAGTATTTAAAGCAGGGGAATGGCCATTCTAAGATGCTCATGATAAAATATACATATAGTAGAGAACAGAGTATGAAGTGAAAAATGACCCCACTCTCAGGGTGAAGGGAGGGGTCATTTCTCAAATTTACCTTGAAAATGTCATTGGCTACTACTGTCATTCAAAGTCAACAAGCACTGCGTTCTCTGTAACATAACAGTTGTCCCCTATGACCCACCTTGGCTTGCACTGATGATGATGTCAGGTTGAAAGACAATCCAGGATGAAGAATCTACATGTCATAAGAAATTCTAAACCAGAAAAGATGAAAACAAAAGGCCAACCCGGCTCTAATTACCACTTGCTCCAACCCCATTTCTGAGGCCACTTTATTATTTTTTTTAATTCATTTTTATTGTTAGACTTATTGGGGTAACATCTGTTAGCAAGGATTACATAGGTTTCAGGCATACAATTCTACGGTGCATTGTCAACTTGATGTATAAGTTCACCACCTAATGTGACTTCTCTTTCCATCACCTTATATTTAGCTTCCCCACCTCCTCTACCACCCCCTCCCCTTTCTCCCCTCCCTAAACCACTCATCCCCAATAAACATTAAACTATTGATTGTGTCCATGGGTTATTTGTTCATTTCTTTTTTCTTTGCTTTCAGTTTTATATTCCGCATATGAGTGAAATCATGCAGTTCTTTTTTTTTTCTGTCTGGTTTATTTCACTTAGCATGATGATCTCCAGGTCCATCCATTTTGTCGCAAATGGCAATATTTCATCTTTCTTACAGCTGAGTAATATTCCATTGTGTATATGTACCACAGCTTCTTTATCCAGTTATCTGTTGCAGGGACCTTTGGTTGTTTCCATGTTTTGGCCACTGTGAACAGCACTACAATGAACATTGGGGTACATAAGTCTTTGCAGACAAAGGTTTTCAAGTTCTTTGGGTAGATCCCCAGAAGGGGGATTGCTTCTCCCATGAGGAAATACAAATGGCCAGTAGACGTATCTGAGGCCACTTTAAATGCCTGCTCCTTGATAATAAGAAACTCCCCACTGTAGTTCCTGAGACATTATTCCAACTGATGAGCACAGAGCTTTAGGACTCTCTTAGACACCAGGGTGAAGGTGGGTGACAGCTTCCCTCTGTGCACAGAGCCATTGCCTTTGAAATGCATATAGAGTTTACACAGGGCAGGAGACTGGCTGGGGACAATAGACTGGCTGGTCAAAGGAGAAGGACCTACAAATGGAGGAAACAGTGTGCAAAGGAATGATGGTGCAACCAGAAAATGCTGCCAATACTAGTCCATAAGATGTAAAATTTAACACTTTTAAAGCCTATAGTAAATGTTTCTTCAACTGCAGTTTAGGGAAAAAGTGAACTGTCATGTCCCACTGATAACATAGAGGGAGGAAGGGAGAAGTTGAGAACAATCCAAGAAAACGTCTTCCCAAGGAGAAAGCATGTCAAGGCTTCATTCAGTGTTGTTTTCTCTCAGTAACCAACGACTCATCATCATTTACACCTGCACATTAAAGAAATGAGAAATGTACCTGGATGATTCAAAAATCAAATTCTCAGGTAATTCACTGAGAATATTTCAAATATAAATGTTTTGTTGTTTAATTATCTAATAATTGGTCAATTCTCCACTGCACACAGTAGTAGGTCTAGGCACAGAGATCTTGCAGGAAGCAGACCTCCAAATAACCTTACCTGACAGAGACTCACAACTATTAGTTATATTGCTCATGTGTCAGGTGAGTAGCCTTTGGTGAACTTGACAAATGCAGCCGTATAAACTAAACGTGATTCTCAGTTCTGTTCCAATTACCCAGCTACAATCAGAAGACAGGTTTTAATCAGCTGGTTTGAAAAGTTAGTGATTTTTAACAAAAACCCCTCCAAAATAGGAAAAGGGTCCCCTCAGATAAGCTAGAGCAAAGCAAATACTTGCATTTGGATCCTAAGAATAAAGGTTTTATATGTGGGCCTCAATGCTGACTTCCCATCCTATTAACTTAAGTGCTCTCAGGTGAGAGCCATGTGGCTCTGGTTTTGAAATACCCACTCCCTTTACTAGGTGATCCTAGACTCAAGTGAGACCAAAAACAGGAGAAGTATTGAGATCAGCTTGCTCTCTCCAAAATTGCTGATTTCAGCTTTCAAAACAGCCCAAGTTCTACCTGAATGCACATCCTGTGAGGGCATAGTGTGGACAAGGTACAGAGATGCAACAAGTATGCTAGGGTCTTACACCCTCACAGGAAAAAAAACAAAAAGGCATTAACCTCAAAAAATGCTTTACCAACACACATTCTGGAAGTCCAGAGATCTGATGGACCCTTGAATTCTTATTAACCTTAGTCTGGGCTATTGTTTTGACCACACCTGGTATCAGCTTCATTATAAGCAGCCCATTAGAACCTGATTGCCTTGTAACTAGTTCTACTAAACAACAGGAACAAAGCTGTTTCAAATATTTAGAATTGTTTTTTCTCCAATTTACTAGCAGTTACTTTGAAGCCAAGTGAGCAGCAGTTACAAGATAAACCATTGAACACAATGTCTTCTTTTACAGACATCCATCCAGGATATTGCAGGTTCAGTTCCTCAGTGTGGGGTGGGGAGTAAACAGGGATGGGGGGCCAGGGGGTGCGCAGTGGAACCAAGTCCAGGGAGAAGCAAATGGTGATTTCTCTTGGTGGAGGGCCTTGCATTCAATTTGTAGAAAATGCAAAACCTATGAAGAGCAATAAATCCAGGTACAATAAAAGTAGGTATGCCTGTAATGCTAATGTTATTATCCAGGGAGAAGGAAGAAGCTGGAAAGAACACAGAAGGACTAAAGACAACTTCAAACATGAGAACAACCTCCTTCTTCCAAACTCTGCCAGAGTGTTATTAAGCGTCTGGCTGATCCAGCAAGACCAGAAGGGCAGGCCAGATGCAGTGTCCCTACAGAATTAAGCTGTGGCTTAATTGTGACCTTCTGTGACAGGTACAAGAACATTTTAACTGCACGCTGGGCTGATGCAACAATGCTATCTTATTAAAAGGAATTCCTTTTAATAAGAAAATATTGCTATCAGAGTCACAAATGTGTACTCTACAGTTTGTGGGCTTAAATTCAACTAGCTTATTCTGTACTCCATTCTCCTCTAAGAGAGGAATATTATGTAAAATAGATTACACTAGCAAAAGGCAAAAAGAACATAATGGTTTCTTCACCTTTTCCTGAGATCCTGACCTCTTCTCTTCTCAAACTTCTACTTCCATCTCTGTGGGTAGGAGGACTAACCTAGAACAACCCAGGATGCACAGACTTAAGCACTTACTGTGCCTATCATGAAATAATGCACTATTTATCATAACTATGACACAGAATATGAGAAAGATAAGGAAAAAATGATTCCAGGTTAAAATAATGACCATTAGCAGCCAAATTTAATCTCAGGGACAACGCACAGGCAAACAGAAACTGTCAAGGGCTTATTTAACATTTTAAAATCTCTGAGCTTCAATGAGTAATAACTCTCCATTTTAAAGCTGAGAGAAGAGAAATCATTCTATTTTCTTCAGAGCAGATCCACTTATCTTATAAAATCCTTTACACAACAAAATTTTAGTTGATGGAATCAGTTAAAAAAAAAGCCTGTCACAAAAGCAAACAGACCCAGGAATCTCTCTGTACACACTCCAGGCCATCTTGAATGTGACCTCCAATTACAAGGTGACTCCCCTTTACCTGTCATAGGAATCTGATTGGGCTCAAGCAATTGAGCTCATAGCACTGGGTAATGGAAGGTAATGGTGCCATCAAACTTTCAACTTAACTCGATATCAAATATTACTGATGTCTAAAGGGGAAAAAAAATCACAGATTGGCTTAACTTATTCATTACCTCACATCTTCCTATTTCAGATTCATTTAAAGAATCTGTGTTTGCATCCCATCCCTACCGGCCATTTTTTTGAGGAATTTGGTGTAACATCACAATGTTCTTTTACATATGTTTCTACTCTCACAAATATTCCTGCTATTTATAACATGCTTCCTTTGAAAAGCCCTAAATTATTTAAACAGATCTATTTCACTTGCAAAATCTTCATTAGTCAAAGATATGGGTGTCACCATCCTCCAGGAAGCATGGAAGAGAAGTGGTCTGTTTACCACCAGACACCAGCTAACAGTGTAGAAAAAGCAGGACCCATTCTAGTTCTTTCTTTTGGGCCATTATCATCTATATTCACAAAAAAAGGACAGAGTTCACATGCTCATGTAACACAGTGGCTCTGTTGTGAATTCCCAGCTTAGCTGATTCAACCAAATAATTGTTCCAAAGTCAATCTCCTCATGTGTTGTTTTCTTAAATAGATTTTAATTGTCCTTATTCAACTGACATGAATCACTAATTTTTCTAAACCATCTGGAATACCAAACCCATTTCCATCTGGAATTCCAAACTTTTAACATAAAAAGCACTTCAAGTGTTTGTTCAGAATGTTTCAGCAATATTTACAACTCTTTTAAACAATCCTAACTAGTACCAGTGCAGACAAGATACCGACACACAACTCATACCTCTTTGTCCTGATGATGAATGACCACCAGATTATCCACAACATTCAGGGCAAACTTCCCAATCTGATTTAACTTTAATATGTGCATCTTGTTATAGGCACCTTCTCTGTAGGACAACAGAAAGGTCAAAAAATAAATCGACAAGTTTTAGTTCAAATTTTAAAATCAGAGAAAGAGGAAAGAAAGCATTAAGTATATGGTGGTAGATGATAGGGGAATACCTCCACTCCTGTACTACTGACTGTCAGAGAATGATGCCTTAGGAAGAGAGCATAAAGCTGTCTGTGGCTGAGTAGAGAACAGACTTCAGTAACACCTGGCTCTTTGAAATGTCTCCATTTGCAATGCTAAATTATAAGGCTATAGCTAAGTCAATCATGAAGCAATCACTACATGGAATATTTTGCAGCCTCTAAATACACCTGCTAGTGTCTGTCTTCCCACAAAACAAGTCGGTTGTTTAGACCCCATTAGCAAACTCACTCTCTTTCCCATGCTTGGGCCGTTTGGAACGTCTGTGTATCATTATGGTAATTATTGACAGGCAAGGTAATCATAAGGGCTGTGGTGTTATTGTAGTTTTGATGTAGAAAGAAAAAATATGACAACAAAAAGACTATAAGCATGGAGAAAGTTAGATAAATACAAGGTGGGGAATCACAAGACAAGTAGGTGACTGACTTCTCACTGGGGCTGTAGGGTATATATCCTAGTCCTCTAAGAACATAAAAGGAGTTCACTTAAATAGTGTCTATGTGGTTCAGTTAATGAATAAAAAGGATTCTCTATCTGAAGTAGGCACAAGATATCATTCAGAAAGTGTCCTGCTTTTTTCATTACATAGCATATGCGGGGTAAAAATTTCCAACACAGCAGAAAGGTATGCGGTGAAAAGTCTCTCTCCTTCCTTAGTTTTTTCTCTCTTCTCTTAGTTCTCCTTCTCTTCCTATGACCGCACGTGGCTTTCCAGAGACATTCAGCATGTGGACAAAAAACCACATATTCTTCCCCTTTCTTTCTTATTTACGAAGTCATGTACTATTCTGCACATTAAGCTTTTAAATTTATATCCTGAGACTGCTTCATTTTAGTACATACAGATCTTTCTTATTTTTTTTTTCTGCTGTCTAATATTTTCTACTATAATTTAACCAACCTCCCATTGATGGACATTTTTACAAATTTTGAAATTAAAAACAAAGATTGCAAAGAATACCTTGATGTTTTTAATGTATAAAATATATATATGTAGGATCAATTCTTAAAAGAACAATCACTGAATCAAAAAGTAACTGCATTTTAAATTTTGATAGATTCTCCCAAATTGCCCTCCAGAGAGGCTATACTATTTTTCATTCCTGTATTCATTCAATGAGATATTTACAGAAACCTAATTTTGTGTCAGGCATTATTTAAGGTACTATGAATACAAGAATTGACAAAAGAAATTAAAATCCCTGCTTTCCTGAAGCTTATATTCTAGTAAGCAATTTAAACTTACACCAACACAGTAGTTTCCTCATACTTTAACCCACACTGGGTTTTAAGAAACTCTTAAATCTTTCAATCTTTTGAGATTCATTCCACTAACTAGAGTGAGGTTGAAAATTTTTCATTTGTAATTAAAAGTCATTTGTGTTCTTTTGTCAACTGTCACATGGCTTCACCCACTTTCTCTTTGGGTTGCTATTTTCTTTTTTTCACAAGAGCTTTTTATATTTTAAGGAAATGCTGTTTTGTAACTAATTTTTCTCTGGTTTGTTTTTATTTTTTTAAGAAACCTTATGATGTTTCTTTTCCACTTAAGAATTTAAAATTTTCATGTAGTCAAATTCATCAGTGTATTCTTTTGTGGTTTCCTGGATTTGTGTCTTGTTTAGAAATGCCTTCTCCATTTTAAAATTATTTAAAAAATTCTTTCTGCATTTTCTTCTGGTCCTTTAATAGTTTCATTTCTTACATTTCAATCTTTAACCCATCTGGAATTTATTTTGGTGAAAGAAATAAGGTAGATCAAATTTAATTTTGACAGCTGTGACTAGCCAGATGGTGACACCATCTTTACCATACCAATTAGAAATGGCATTTTATTATATGAGGCATAGTAACACAGGTCATAACTTCTCCCCTCTCACTGGATGAGGAGAAGAGTATGTATTTGGCCTCTTCATTAGGACAGAGAAAAACTTCCTGAGCTACCTGTAATTAGGCTTCAGATGCCAAAGTTTCACATGAATCATTACCTCATCGTACCTAGGACCACCTGTTTCATGGTGCTACAGGAATCAGCAACGAGCACACCAAGTACTCCTCTCACCATAGAAGTGTGTGAATTCTTATTGAATTGGTTTAGAAGAAAAGAAATATATCAGCTTTCTTCCCTGCCCCATTATCTTACTCAGTACTCTACTCAATTAGAGATGTTTTTAACCTGAGATCCACAGACTCCCTAGGGAATCCATCATTCTACAGATGAGCTTTCCAAAACTCCCAGCAGCTGAGCAACATTACATGAGTGTGCACAATGGCATTATTCTTGGGAAATGTCCTTAGTTTCTGACATCTTCCCAAAGTGTAACCTAAAGACTGTTAATACCATCCACTGCTTTTAAATCCAGAAAACAAAACAAAACAAAACAAAAACCAAAGGAGATATTATATTTGGAATTTAAGAATCAGGAAATTAATAAGACTGCTCAATTTATGAAACTTTGCCTATTATTGAGAGAGGCAAGACTACTTCAATTTAATTAAATCAAAAGCTTCTTTTACTTACCATCATAGCCTCCTAACACAAGCCATGGGAACCTGGTCCACCAAACGTACCTAGACTAGGATTGTGGACAAAACTGGTATCATTCATAGAGGCAGTAGCACTGCCAAGAAGTTTAGAAAATACATCCCAATTAAAAGAGGTCTCAAGATATCACAGAGACCTAAACATTATACAAGTAACAATAGTCAGCTATCCTATTTTTTTATTCCTTTATTCAACAAAATATTTACAGGTTCTAAGCATAATGTGGGTCTTGAGATTCCCTAAATGAAGAAAGTTCACCAATTGCCTTTGGGAGGTCAGAACTGCTGAATGAGAAGCAGGCTGATATAACATGTTGTAGGGCAGAGATGAGGGAGCAACTAATACAGGAAAACCACCTCCCAAAGGAGGCCTGCCCAGCACCAGGTCTCCAAGGGTGAGGGGGAATTCACTGGGGCAGAAGGAAGTGAGAGTTCCATGCATCTACCACCATGGAGGGAGAAGACAACGAAGAGGCACATGAGACAAGGGAGAGTGAGAGGATGGCAGTTTGAGTAACAACCAGTGTTTTCTGTGTAGAACATGAGGCACCCATGAGTGGGTACATCCGAGGGAGGGGATGGGGCTGAAAAGGGAGACAGACGATGACAGAAAATGTTTGGTGTCATGCGAAATAGTTGGAATTTGTACCCTGTAGGCACTGGGGATCAATCAGACATTAGGGAAAATGAGGTCAGGAGCTGTTTTACAAAGCTAATTGGGGTGGCAAAAGGGAAGAAGTTCTTCAAGTGGGAATGAAAAGGAAAGCAGGGAGACCAATCAGGAGGTTTGTGCAATGGCCCAGGCCAGGGACGGATAAATGGGAGTGTGCCAAAGGCAGATTGTATGCCAGAACTCTTCTGGGTGCTTAGGAGGTTCTCAAATACAATTTTAACCACTGCCCTTCAGAGCCAAGGAATGATGGAATCAAGCATCAGAGGACAGATCACCTGCTTGGGACAACAGGCTGCAGGGAAGCTGCCAGAAGCTGGTCCCTTCATCCCACATGTGACAATCTGCTGCCACATCACGGATTTGCAAGCTCATTTGCAGAGGTTAAAATCCACAAAAATTACTTGAGGAGGAATTCAGGGACACAGTCTCAATTCTCACTAATTGGTAGGTATTGATGCTGTTAAATGTTACAAGAGTATATGGAAACAAGCAGGTCTGGGCAGGCTGGGTTTGCCATTTTAATAGAACCTCCAAAGGAAAAGACCAGGAAAAGCTAGAGGGTGTGGGGGTGAGAGCTAGAGACACACCAGTGTAACCACACATCAAGCCCTAACTGCTGCCACGCAGGATGGGCTGCTGACAGCAACGTTTGCACACCTATTTGAACCATGCCCCACTTGGACAAAACACAAGTCTCATTCATGTCCCCCATCATAAAATTTTGTTGACTTTTACTTTGTATAACAACTAGTAAAAAAATAAGTTTATTTCTGTACATATAAAAGTTATAGTAGTTTAAAAGATTTTTTCAAACTGTCCATGGCTGTCCTGTACCATACCCTGTGGAGCATGCTGGTTTAGGGTAGCTGGGCATACACTTACTGTTTTATGAGCAGAACTCATGTTTATAGAGTTGGCATACACTTACTGTTTTATGAGCAGAACTCATGTTTATAGAGTTGATCTCCTTGAAGTAAAGGCAGCCATACCACATAAAATGTCATATTCTAGTGACAAAAACAGACGAAATTAAAGGTCACCAAACTAGACCAGAAAGCAGTGTGCTTAACTC
>PVJL010015821.1:0-22942 GCA_004026885.1 Lyroderma lyra
CGTACCCCCAGCTCACAGGCCACCGTGCCCCCAGCTCACAGGCCACGGTGCTCACAGGCCACCGTACCCCCAGCTCACAGGCCACCGTGCCCCCAAGTCACCGTGCCCCCTGGGCAGGAAAGCTCAAGAAGAGGCGTGAGAGCCTGCAAGTGCAGGGCGAGGTGGGGACTCCAACAGGAAGACGGGTCACAGACGGGAGGTGACGGCATTTTGCCTCCTCTGTCAGTCATTCGTTCCTTCATTCATTCATTCGACAACGATGACCAAGGACGGACATAAAGACAAAGGAGGCACAGTCCTGAGGTGGTGGAAAGACACCTCCCCAGGTCACTGCACAGAGCCGTCAGCAGTGCCCCTGGAGGCCGCGTGCCCCCAGAAAGCCCGGGGGAGGCAGGTGCCGGCTTGGCCCCCACACAACCAGAGAAGGCGTGCCCGGCTCTGGGCGCCCCGAGGTCTGCCGAAGCTTCTGGGACCAGTGGCCGCTGTGTCCCCAGGGAACAGCTGCTGAGGACCCAAAGCACGACGCGCCCCGACGACGCAGCCAACGCATTCGCACAGACGCGTCCGAGCACGTCCCGACCTCGGCTGCCGCCAGGAGAAAAGCTGCCAACACTGCACTGCGCTGCGGGGCCGCACACCGTGCTCAGGAAACGGGGTTCACCGTGCTCACTGGCGCGATGCCTGGCCAGTTAAAATCACTCTGAGGAACGAGAAGGCGACGCCTGAAAAGCTCCGCAGGCCGAGGACGTGATCTGTGGACACTTCGCGCCAGGGAAGGGGCGCAGGGGGCGCACCCCCTCACCCGGCCTTGCAGGGGTCTCGGGCAGCACCAGCGCCCACAAAAGCAAGTAGCCACACGCTCCTCCGAGCCCCCTTTCGAGTACCCGGGCGTGAGCCCCGCGTTCCCGAGCCAATGTCAGGCTGTGTCTGGCCGCCGTGCAGAAAGGCTCAGGGTCGCTGGGGGCTTTGACCTCCCCGCACTTGTGTCCCCTGCAAGGGACAAGGCAAGAGAGGAAGGGGGAGAAGGGGGAGATCCTGGGTCCCGCTGAGCAAGATGCTCTGGATGGTGCCCGCCACGCAGGGAACCCTGTGAGGTTCAAAAGGGGTGCAGAGGACGTGGACACTGAGCAGACGCCCCCGGCGCCCCCCACACCCCCCCGGGGTCCCATGTCGTCCCCGCACACACCAGCCTCCGGGGCCTCCTCCGGAACAGCCAGCACCTGCTGCGCATCACAGGACAACTGTCCCAGGACCTGGCAATCCACACACCCACAGGGACCCCAGGATAGGCCAGGGACGGGGCGGGGGGTCCTCCGGCCTGATCAGGACAATGTCCACACCCCAGTGGGTGAGCTGCAGACAGGACACGTTGTGGACTTGCCCCGTCTCCTTCCTGGCCTATCCTGGGGCTTTCCTAATGGATGGTCGGGGAAGGTCCCCGGGAATGTCCCTCCCAGGCCCCTTCACGGTTACCCTCTTCTCGGGGACCGCTTCTGGGAACTGCCGCCTGAGGCCGACACAGGTCTGGGACTTGCCCAGACGGTACTGGGAACCTAGAACTTGAACTTGCCCGCAGGGAGGAGGCCCCAGTCCTGGGGGACCCGGCTGAGCCACATAAAAACTCTTGCACTCTGCTTCCTTCTCCCTCTGTCAAGGCCCTGACCCCTCACTCCTGTCCCAGGACCTGCTCGGCCCTGCCCCCCCAACCCCTCGCCCACACACCGGGCTCTCTGCCCCCCCACTGTGCAGAGCCGTGGGTGACAACCCCGACGCTTGAGAAGGAGAAGCCGCAGGGTCTCCCATCTCCTGGCTACGACTTGCTTTCCTCAGTCATGCTGAGCTCCTTGGGGACAGAAGTAGTCTTTTAAATATCTGTATGTTGCTTGTGACTCCATGGAGTTGCAAAACTTTTCAAGGTAATCGTATTTATCTGATCTCTGGGAACACCTGCTTACATCATGCCTTGCACGCTTGATGAGCAGCACACGACGTGCCCGTCTGTACATCTCACCTGGGGGAGGTGAGTGTGACAGGAGAGTGACCGAATGACCTAAACCGACCGGGACGAAAACGTAGGGCTTCGCGGCCAGAGCCTTCCTCGCGTGGCTTCCACGGGACTATTAAAACAGCGGCCTCCGTGGTCTGTCCCCACCAGCCCCTGCACTGGAGACGATTTTGCTAGAACGCAAAATCCGCTTTCTGGGGACAGACCTGTTTGCAGGGGCCCCAATACTTTCCGTTGCTCCTACAGGATACATGACACAGACTTCAGTAAAACCTCGTGATTTTTACCTTTGTCTCCAGTTCATCTCCTCATAGAATCTACCAGAAACTCAAGTTTCCCCAGGAACAGTGCTCACCTTTCTAATCCTGCCTCAGCTGTGCCTCATACCTGAAGTTGTGCAACAAACGAATGAGAAGCCGTCTCTGAAGAGGACGACAGGTTCGAAAGAGCAGACGACCCCGGGAGCCCGAAGCTGTTTTCCGGTCCAGGTCCTGCGCGACTTTGGGCCTCCATTCCCAGCTGCCAAATGCAGCGACACACAGGAGCTGTCTGTCCCTCCTGGCCTGTCCCCTGAGCCCGCCCAGCAGCAGTATTTATGGCTTTAATATCTTCTCTCCACAGAGCCCCAGGTGCTCTGCAAACCTCTGAGGCAGGAGAGGCTGGAATTGTCTAGTTCAGGCGATAAATGAAGTTAAAATGAAATCCATAACAATAGTGAAAAACCAGTGTCCCTGTGGCTGCTGGCAGAGAAAGCTGTCATCATCGGACCCCTCCAGAGAAGAGACAGGTAGCAGGAGGAGACAGAGCACCCACGTTACTTGCTTGAAATTTGGGATAGATAGCAGGGGTGCCCCAAAACGTGCACACGCCGTAAGGGGCGTTACCTACGTACGACTTCTCCAAGCTGAATTGAATTACAGTAGCAGTGAGTAGCATGACGTTCGCTCAAAAGATGGCATTAATCAAATGACTGCTAATGTCACCATGCGACAGGCAGGACAGTCACAAAAAGTTGTCATTGGAGGAGCACAAGGCCATGTGGCAGTGGTATTTGAAATTCAAGAACGTTGTTTGAGTTTCCCCCACCTTCTCCTGACTTAACACCCTTGACTTCTCCCTCTGGGGGACCTTAGAGGACGTGGGGCACCAGAGAAAACCGGCTACACCAGCGGGACTTCAGGAAGAAACTGAAATGGCATGTGCTGCGATGCAGGGGACACTTGGGTCAGCGCTGCCCAAGCCATAGTTCGCCGTCATCAGAAGTGTCTGGGCGCTGATGGTGACCACTGTGAGCTTGTCATTGCAGAAGTCACACGTGACTTGTGTTCATCTTTCGTTACAATTTTAATACAGTTTATTTCTAAGAATGTGTGGACACATATGTATATCTTGGGGGTGTCATTATATATAGTGCCACAATAGGTACGGCAGTACAAGGAGATGATAATGTACTTATTCAGCATTTAAGTTGTGTTTTTTATAGATCAGCAGAAATGCCCACAAATCAATCCTAAGAAACAATAATTCTTTAAAAGCATATATTGCGAAGATGGCTATCAAAATCAGTTGAAATAGTGAATATTGGAAATAAGCTAAGTGTCCAGCTAAGGCCACGTGGGTGTGAAAAATAAAGATGTCAGGGTCTCAACGTTGGAAGTGTTAATGACACACGGAAAGAGCAAAAGTGTATCCACGACCCCTGCACAGAACAAGGTGCCGCGGGGTAGAGGAAGCCGTTTGCTCACCACGTCCCAGGGACTGCCGGGGCCACGGTGGATGGGAGGTCGTGCCTCGGTGGCCCCAGGGACTGCCGGGGCCACGGCGGATGGGAGGCCCCCAGACCCTGCCGTCGGAACAGCCCTCGAACCAGGGCTCACGGAGATGGGCAGAAGGCGCACGGCCACCAGTCACGGTCTCGCCACCCCATCAAGGAGGCAGCGTGCCTCCCGAATCACATGTGAGGACTCTGACACTCACCGGGTTTGGGCAACCGCCCAGGGCCACTCCGATGGGGGCCCGAAGCCCCTGCCGACTTCCCCACGCTCCCTGTCTGTCCTCCTCCCCGTCTGCTTTCCCACCTGTCCTTATAACGTGAAGAGACAAGGACTTCGCCATCACGTCCCCGCCTCTGTGGGTCTTGCTCTGTGCTTCAGTGAACTGGAACTCGTCGGTGAGAGTCCTGGACGAGGCGTCCTTGCCGTCAAACGTCACCCCCTAATCAGATTTCTTAGCCGTGGACTTAAGTTTTGGGTCAACTGAGGACAGTAAATTCTTCACTTTCTTATACTTAACTCAAGGTGCTTCTTTAGCCTTTTCGTTCCGGTATAAACGGGCCCAGCCCGAGTGGGAAGGCGGCGGTTCAAAGCCAGGAGACGCCGAATCAGAGACGCAGACGTGACGTCACGTGGCTGGCTGCGTGTCAGACGTGTCCGTTCTGCACCCCACGTTTCTGAGTTTGTTTGTATACACGCCCTTTTCTTCCTTAGTGCTGAGAAAGGGTAAGTAAAGCACTAGAAATTTTGCAATTGAGATGTCCAGATTATAAAATTCTTTAAAATTTTGGATAAAAACTCCTCCCCAGCGAGGGCTACGCCTGTCACCCCTGATTTGCTGAGCATTTGCCTCCACTTCCTGATGCCAGACCAAGGACGATGACAGCCTTACCTGTAGGTCTAAGCTAATGGTAGCAACGATGCTGGGCCCCCGAGGCACCTCTCGTCTGCTTGCCGCCATGCTGCGTACCACCCTTTCACTCCAGCCTTACAACGGTCCCACTAGGTGTGAAGCCTTGGCATCATCCTACAGGCGACGGAACGAAGGGCAGAGCAGCGAGAAGAGGCAGGCTTCGAACTCAGACCCGTACGGTACGGGCCCTCGGGCCCTCGGCTGTAGCCAGGAGAACACAGCGCACAGGGGGAAGCTATTACAGCAGACAGTGAAGCCCACTGACTCCCTGTAATACAGTAAGGTGCCTGCACACCTAAGTGACAGTCGGCTTATGAAGAGGAGAAAGGGCACAAAAGACCACGTCCGGTGGGCGGAGGGCCCGGGCGGTGCCGTGGCGGTGGACGCGGCCTCCCCCGGCCACACCGGCGCGGACCCGTGAGCGCCAGCCCCAGCTCTCCGACAGCCGTCGGCACGGGAGAAGCTTCTGGAGAGCACCGGGCGTATCACGGAAACACAGAGGCAACGTGGGCGCATTTCAGGACACGTGAGATTGGCCGAGCTCCGAGCTCTGCGAAGAAAACAAGTCCCTGATGAAGGCAATAAGTAGGCTTAAAGGCTTTGCTATTGTCACAGACCACAAATGGAATTATTTCGCCACTTGAGTTTCTGCTTCCTCAAGTGGACAAGGGACTGGCTTGGCCACGACCAGAAAACAGCAGAGACGCTTCCCTTGTAAGCGCCCCCAGGACTGCCCTGGTCCGGTTCGCATTAGCGTGGAGATAGCTACTTTTTCAAGTTGGTCCTCTTAGGGCCAAACCGGTAAACATACGGGGGCTGTCCGAAAATATATCCAGCCATAAACGCCTCTCGTTGTCTTATTTCCTGGCCGGACACTTTCCGGACAGCCCTCGTACACTGTGCTCCGAGAGTGGCAGCCCCTGTCACCTGCCGCTAAATTTCGAGCGTTGGGGCTGGCGCCAGCAGCAGCAGAGACAGGCGGGGCCAGGCCCTTCGCCAGCACAGACCTGGAGGCAGGAGGGACCGCTGCCGACCAAGGAACGTCGCCTCGGGCTCCGGTGTCCTGGGCAAACACTCAGCCTGCGCGTCACCGAACAAGGGACCGGCCCGAGGGGACCAGGAGAAGCTCGGGCAGCTAAGGGACGCAGAGGGATAGAGGCGACCTCTCAGGGAGGGGCAGACGCTTCTGATCCGAGAGCGGGAAGCGGAACCCGGCTCCCGAGGCCTCCTCGTACTTCTTACTGCTCTCAGTGAAGCGCCTGGAACAGTGAGCTGGGGGGCCACCCCACTTCTGTTAGACACACTTCCAAAACGTGGAGCGCCGTCTCACGGCGATCTTACTTTCTTAGCAGGATTCGGAGCAGTGATCGAAGTGTCTGTTATCTGTCATATGTCCCAGAGTCTGGTGTGTAAACGTGAGGTCAGGCCGGGGAAGTCTCTGGTTCTGAAATCCGACCTTCTGCAACGCTCTTGCACAGGACACCTGCACGCCAGCTGGGTGAGGTGCGCCCGGGCGAAGAAGCCTCCCGATGCCCCAGCCAGCCCCAGGACCTTGCGGAGGTCTTCGATGGCTTCCCGCAGCCACCTTGTGTGAGTGCCACTGGCTATGAGAGGATGAGGCAGCGGAGCTCAGTTTAAGTTCGTTGTGACTACGAGAACGGAAACTCCCACTCTGCAGCGTCTACCAATGTGCGCACCTTGTCCGTGGGCCCCGGGCAAAATGTGTCCTGTCTAATTTTGACCTGAACTTGTGGGTGGCAACTTCTTACGACGAGTCTCTCAGTCTGCAGTGTCCCAGTGTGTGTACCAGGGCCGAGCTCCATTATTGCCCCTTTAGAAAAGCACTTCTCCCAGAAGAAACTGGGAAAAGCAGGAAGAGCAAGACGGACCAGGCTCTGGGCTCCGCTTCTCACGGAGAATCACAACCAAAACCACTTCAGTCACTTGCAGGTGTCACTCTGTTCCTCTCAGTAAAATGGAAATGTCCATGCCCTAAGGTCACTAACACACACACAACCAGCTACTGAGGACCCACCACGTTTAAAACGATGTTTCAGGTTCTGGGCCAACTTGACAACCCCCCAGGGAACGGCAGTGGTAACGCCGGAGGCCCCGACGCCCCGCAAAGCAAGCTGGTGCAGGAAGAGGTCCACAAAATACCTGGACACTTTTTAGCACTCCCTGACAGGTTTTAGGAATTCCATTCCCGTTTGGCTCCAGCCAGGGGAAGCTTTCACTTGGAAGTACTAGAGCTCTACCAGTTGTCCACTTGGGCAGCTGCACCACGATGACCAGGCCCCTCGGGTAACCCAGTCTTCAATGGCGTGGGTGGTCTCGGCTCGTGGGGAGTCTACATGGGGGAGGACACGTTTAACCACTTCATTTTGTCTTCTCACGTGACAGTGCCTGAACGTTTCTACAGTAAATACACGTATCTTATTACAGATTACTTCATTTCGCCTTTGTATTACACTCAGAGCATTATATTTCTTCTTCTGTGTAAAGACGGTTTTCATTATCTATGAATATGATTTCAGCATATTAAAGGGATTTATACAGTATTTAGCGTGAAAGAGGACGTGGGATCCGACGGGGTTCACAATCCCTGCTACTCGCTTTGATTTATTAGTAGGAGAACGTGCGGACGCAGACGGGCACGTGCAAGCCTCTCCGTCAATGACCACGGAGCCCGTATGACGTGTTTCTACTCTAAATAACGAACCCGACGGGAGCGTCACTCACCTAGACGCTGGCTGCTGGCTCCCCCTTTGCTAGCGTTCACCTAACAACCACATTAAACTTGTCAACACTGGAAGCAAAGATGAAGCAGAGAAAAGAAATGTAATTCTTTTCCAAATTACAGTTAAACACACTGTTTAAGGCGAGGACAGAAGGCGCTTACATTAAATATGCCTCCTATGAATTTATATGTCCCATTGGTGCACGCCACTTTTAAATACAGAAACTAATTAAATGGCTACCCTTGAAATATTTAAACTCCCCGTCTGCCATCTGCCTGGCGTTCCTATCTTGTTGTAAACCCTGAATTAGGGATGGCTTCCCATTCCCCTGCACGGCACGTGCTTCCCGCTGAAGTCTGCCATTTCATTTCCACCTCCATAATTTTAAATATTCTAAAGTCGTCATTTCACACTCTCTATTTTCCTCTGAAATTGCCTTCAGCAATGGCTTCCTAACTCCATTATCTTGGAATTACATTTATCACATTTATGGGTTGGTTTGCCTTTTAAAAGCAAAACAAAACCGAAAGCCACAAGTGTAGGGGGTCTGGGGCTCCTCCCAGGATGCGTGGGAGCCAGGGAGGCGATTACAACACAATGGACTTCCATCAAGGTGAAGTTTACCGCTGCTCGCTGCTCGGGTATTTCATGTCGCAGGCACGCGGCATCCAGTAACATTTAGGAGAATACAGCATCTTTTTTGCCTGTCAATAGATTCAATTGTACTCGACAGCAAAAATAATTCACTCACAGGCTTAAAGTGGGCGTCTAAGTGATGCACGTAAATAAATCCCCAGTGGCTTAAGCAATCAGAGGCAGCCACCAAGATGCTGACCTGTGAGTTATTTGTGAAATGCCACAAATAAGACCCAAAACCTCACGGCATACTTCAGGAAGAGATGAATTTAGTGCACAGTTACTTTTAAAATAAATGCAACAGAACCAATTCTAAGTAATAGAATTTCAGAATATTCCAGCCCTAGAGGAATAATTTAGTATGACCATCACCCATCCCCAGTTTCCTTCTCCCAAATACTATTTCAACTCTGAAAATGAAATATAGCTTCTTAAAAATTAAAAAAAGTTTTTAAAAAATAGGTTTTCAGCTTCATCTGCATGAAATGAAAGCTATGACTCCAAACATGTACCATCTCAGCGAGACCCAGTGATGGGTGTGATTTGCAAAGTAACACAAAACGTGTATTTTCTTGATTTTCAGACAAGAGTCAAACCACAAAACAATCTTTTCTAGCGCGTCGTTCCCAGGCAACGAGAGGTCCGGCTTCGTCTTCCGTCACGAAGAAGTGGTTCATCAACGAAAGTGCCGTCTGCTAAGGGTGCGAACCCCACTTGGACGCCTTTCGTATGTCAGGGAACCCTGGGCAGGTTTGCCATACCCGGCATGTGAACCCAACGGGCTCGCATTACATCCCCACTGATTCTCCTTCAAGACACGTCAGAAAGGGGACAGCGCTTCCAGCACGTGGATTCCGAACCTTCCTGAGGTGGCGGCCCCCCGACCGTCTCCGTCTCGGTAATTGCATCCCCGCCGGCTGGCTTCCACCCATCCCGCCTCCCCTCCCACCCTCTCTTCTAAGGCGCCTCCAGGCCCTGTCACTCCCACTCCCTAAAAGCCTTAGATCTGCCCCCCTCTCCGCCCTGCACTCCTCCAGGTCCCGGCTGTCACCTCTCCCTGGTGGCTGGCCCCGCCTCCCCTCACGCTCAAAGCCGCCTCACTCCACCCCTCCCACCGCGGGGCCATAGCGACCTCTGTCGGGCACACATGTGTCCCTGGAAGTCCCCAGCTCAGCATCCCCGAGGGCACCCCAAAGCCTTGGCCCCAGAACTCAGAGCGTGGTTCCAGGGCCGAGCAGAGCTGGCCCTGCTGTGGCCGAACCTCGGCTTCGGTCGCCCGCTCACCTCGAACCCGAGCTCGCTCTCAGGCCCCCAGTGCACGGCGCACCCTCGGCCTTGCGTCCGAGCCCCCACAAGGCCAGCCTGCAGCTCCACGCCGCCCGCTCCGGTGGCCTCGGCCACAAGGCGTTTCCACGTGGCTTCGCCCCCGCAGAAGGGACAGGAGCCCCCCCGGGCCCGCCCCTCCCCGGTACCACCTCGTCGCTCGCGGTGCACCCCTCGGTCACGCCTCTCCGACAGCTGGGGACGTTTCCCCAATAGCCCAGAGCGTTCCCATGCCCTCTGCCCGGTTCTGCCGTCTGGTTTGAGGCCGCTCCCCCACATCGCCACCTCCAGCACCTCCCGTCCAGCAGCGGGGACGTCAGGCACGCCCTGAGTCACGTGTGTGAGCACATCTGGGTCCCCGGGCAGCTTGTGGGGGCAGAAATGTCACCAAAGGCCGCGGCCCCACGCAGAGCTCGGGCGCCTGGGGCTGCAGGGCGCGGCCTGGCTTCGGAGCTCAGAAGTCCTTTGGCGTCACTCTGAGGGGACCCCAAGAGCTGTGTACCCGCAAGCACCCCTCCCCGCAGACCCTGACACTGAGCCAGACGCTCGGGAAGCCTGAGTGTCGGGGCACGGCAGACGGAACGTGCCAGAACACACCAGCCCCCGAGCAGGGCACACGCAAGGCGGCCCCGTACACTACTCGGTTTTTACAGTTTCCACACCTGGGGCAAGCTCACCCCCGGGAGGCGGGCCGACCCCTCAGGGCCCGTCGTGGAGAGGTTACCGAGACGGCACTGACGGGCGTGCATGTGAGCAAGGCCTGGCCCCGCCCTGAGGAGCCTGCAAAGGAGCCATCGCTAACCTCACGAATGAGAGAGACTGCGGAGGACACGAGGGACGCGGTCCCTAACCTCACACCCAGTGACAGAGGTCACAACGATATTCGCGGAGAAGTGAGCCGGGGAGAGGACACCATGTGACAGGGGCTGCATCCGGGCAGAGAAGCAAGAGTCTGGCTGCACTTGAAGCAAAGCCACATAGGTAGACACCCCCTGGGTACACGAAAGACCCCGAAGCGAATGGAGAACTCGCCAGCAACACTGCAGCAACACAGACGGCTTGGAATGCTGGCCGGTAGCTCACGCGCAGGCGCACGGCCGAGTGTTCGGGGCAGCACAGCGGGGCCGCAGGGGGACTGAGCTGGCCGCTGCGCGGTGTGTGCCCGCGGGAGGCACCGAAGCCCCGACACCGCAGGACGAGGGGCCCCGCAGCATGCCCCGACACCGCAGGACGAGGGGCCCCGCAGCACGCCCCGAAACTGCAGGACGAGGGGCCCCGCAGCACACCCGGAAACTGCAGGACGAGGGGCCCCGCAGCACTCCCCGAAACTGCAGGATGAGGGGCCCCGCAGCACGCAAGTCGCTGCTGGCGCAGGTGACAACCGAACCGAGGAAAAGCAGCAGCCACATGACACGCAAGGACTCCTCGTGACACACGACCGGGTCGTTATCTGTCACCGTAATGAGTGGGGCGCTAGCGTGCACACAGAGCTGGAGAGGAGGCTCGGGCCACAGGGTCATCGGGGATGGAGGGCCGGTCCCCACGGGGGGGACCGCGGTTCTGACCGATTAGAACCCTGCTGAGCGCACAGTTTTCCAAGTCTCTGAGCAGCAGCTGCTGAGTTCTCCTTTCTCCCTGCTTACTCCTCAGCTCTAGCCTTTGGTTAATTTGCTGTTTGCTCCCTAGTGAAGTCTCTGTCACCCCCCTTATCTGGGAACTGACCGGGGGGAATCCATAGCTTTACCTCCACAAATCTTGGAGGCCTAAAAAAAATTAAGTAGAGTAACAGGGAACTTGCCAAAAAGTGACAAACTTGATATAAGTGATATATGTGACACGGGGTAGAAAGAGGTTAATCAATAAAAATCAATGGAGTATTGTGTCTTCAGACTGGGAAAAAAATGTTTCTAGAAGATGGGTGCAGCCGCGTTTGTAAGGAACAACATACACAGAAATCACCTCTGAATCAACAACGGCCACAGAAACATCCAGTTCTCACAAGCTGGTTGGTTACTAGCTTCTTGGATAATTCTACAGACCCCCGAGCAACTATTACAAAACTACGGAAAAAGTGTTATGCAAAGTGGAGCAGACTGAAAAATTAAACCGATAGATGCCTCCAATCCATCTACACTGGATCTTGACTCCTCCGCACAGAAGCTGCATTTGGCCTGAATCCACATATAACCGGTCCCTGAATCCACAAGAGATGACGATATATCAAAATGTGCACCATACAGGACACAGTCTATGGAAGGGAGTAGGTGCATGCCTTATAGACTGTGAGGCGCCTGTCATGATCACAATGACGAAAGGCAATTTCAACTAGAAAAGCGAAGTTTAAAAAACAAATCACTGGAAATTTTGCATAAAATGGAAATGATAAAGTGCACATATTCTAGTTTAAACAAAAATAAAAGATACAGTTGAAGAGAGAAATCCCAAGAGAAACCCCAAGACTACTGACAAACACCTTTTTGAAAGTCCAGACAAAAATCTATGCTGCAGGCCTAAAGAGCTAGGTGCATGAAACAAACCCCTTATGGCTAAACTGACAAAGTCACAGAGCTAAGTAGCATGGAGGTGCCACCCAAAGAACAGAGACCGTCACCTGGGATAGTGATGAAGCAGTACAGGTAAGTAATTAGGCCAAAAGGGTATTTGAAAACCATGTTGCAAAGCACTCTGAACTGTGCCATAAAGATTTTAAATGCAAAGCGTTTACAAACAGCATGCACAACCCGAGTTCTTCGGAGAAGCAAGAGGGAATGATGAGGACACCTAAGCAATTACTCGGGTCCATTTTTATAGAGCAAACTGCTAGAGAATTTCCAACATTTTCCATTAAAAGACAGATAGGTAACACGTGACTTTAAAAAAAAAATGACGAGCACTTGACTAGAAACTGGACAAAAACGACCCCACCAGGAGGAGGGACCCTGCAGCCAAGCTGCCCTGCAGGAGCGAGGAGCCGCTGAGCACGGGCCTCACCACGAGCGGCCAGGCTCTGGGGCAACTTTCGGGTGGGCAGCAGCCCCAGGGGAGCGCTAGGTAGGTGAGGAGATTAACGGCACGGAGGCCCGCTCTCGTCTGGAAAATCGGGAGAATGTGCTAGAACAAGCACTTAGGACGTCACCAGAGGGGAACTAGGACGGGGACTGTGGCGTGTTCTCGGAAAAGGAGGACAGGGCTCACCCACCTCCCAGAGCTTCCTGGCGGCTAAATCATGTGGCAAAGGACAACCACGGGGCACGCCTTGTGCAGACTGTCACCTTCTTTCTGTTCGCAGCCACCCCAGAGGCGTAGTCCCCTCTCCAAGCTGACTCCTTCCCGTCGCCCTCACTGCTCAGAAACCGCGTGGGCCCTGGAGGCTGTCTCACTCCCGCACAAATGACCCTCCACCGTGCGGTGTCATCACTCTCCCCTCTGCAGGGCCCTGACGCAGAACCGCCTGGTGTTCTCCCCCTGCTGGCCCCTCCTGTCCCCATCCCTGTCTCACATTTCAGGGGCCTGAGCTCATCTTCCGGCCTCGAGGACCTCATACACCCCATCTTTGCTCTCCGGACCTGTGCATGAGCCATTTCTACTGCTAGGACCCCGCTCCTTTTTGGTCCTCTCTTACTTCTCCGTGAGTTATCAGACCCCCTCCACCCCCAAGGTGAGCAACGAGGAAAGACAATTCCTGAGGGATCGTGGGGGGGAACTCAAAGGAGTGGCCACGTACGGAGCACCTACTATGTGCTCGGCACGCTCCAAGGGCCCCGCACACGCTACCTCAGTAATTCTCCAGCCCGCCCGTAAGGTGTATGTGATAATATTATTCCCATTCTATAGATGAACAAACCGAAGTTCAAAACAATAAAGGGACTTTCCAAATGTCACAGGACTAGTTAGAGGAAAGCCACCCTTGTTCTTACTGCTATGAAGACAAAAAGCAAAATAGAAAAGCAGGAATTTCACTAAATAGACAACTGTTAGCAGGGAAGTCTCCCATAAATTAATCCTGTCACTGAACTCACCAGTGTGTGTGTGTGTGTGTGTGTGTGTGTGTGTGTGTGTGAAATTTTCGGCTGTGGAAAATACACGTAACACATTTACTATCTTAACCATCTGAGTGTCCACTTGAGCAGTGCTGAGTACACGCACGTTGTGTGGCAGCCCATCGCCGAAGCTCATTTTATGGTGCAAAACTGAAACTCTGTACCTATTGAAGGGCTCCCCCTCCCCTGCCTTTCACCTCCGACCCCCACCATTCTGCTTTCGGTTTCTATGAATCTGACCCCTCCCCTAGGCACCTCATACGAGAAAGTCACGCAGCTTTTGTGCCTTCGCGACTCTTACTTCACTCAGAAGGACGTGCTCACGGTTCAGCCACGCTGGGGCACGGGTGGGGACGGCTTTCTCTTTGGGGCCGAAGCACGTTCCACTGGGTGCTCGTACAGCTTGTCTGCCCATTCACCTCTTGATGAAAACTTGGGTTGCTTCCCAAATTTTGGCTATCGTGATTTAGTCTTCTATGAACATGAGTATATAAAACTTAATACATTAACAAGTAATTTGCTAATTAACTGCCACAGCAAAACCTTGCAAATGACTCTAAAACTTTCTGGGTGGTGAAATAACAAACTAGTTGGACGAATGGCCAAAGTAGCTCAGTAAGCTACGAAATACGCAGAAAAGTGGGAGATACGTCTCAATCAGCGCCCCACGGAAAGGATATATTTAGGGGGAAGAAAGCCTCTACTTATTTTTTAGAATGAACTTAGGTATAAATAAGTAAACTACTGAGGGAAATAAATCTACACCAAAAAAAACACTTCACACGGGTTTTACATGTTGTGAGCTGTAAATCGACGAAGTACTTGGTACTTCCTGCAAAGTGCTCATCAGAGGGCGTACTCTTCCACTTCACCATATTTGAAATGAATACCTTTCCCGTGTACTGATCCGGGGGTGAGGCTTATGATGGCCTGTGGGAGCATCACTTCCCTGCCTTCGCCCCGCTGCTTTTGCTGTTTTATTGAGCGAATTCCAAAGGAAACGATGCCTAATAAAACCTACGTGGCAAGCACCATGCCCAACGTTGTTCATGGAGACGGTAATGGTGCTTTTGCTTGTGCCTTTTCATTCTCTGAAATACTCTTTTTCTCCATAGATGACTCGACCTTCAAAGGACAGCTAAGAAACCTTGTCCCATTCCTAAAATGAGAAAAAAGGTCTCCCAAATGTTGTGCTCGGCAGCCTACCAAGCCCCACCTGCATCACAATGGTGTGGTCCACACATTTACAGAACGTGTAGCACGTGCCTCCTATTACACCAGAAACTTCCCCAAAACAAAGACCCTCTTACTCATTTCTTCTCCTCCTCACAGCCAACAGTAAATGTCTAGTTGATGGATTTAGAAAGGGTTTATACAAGCTTTAAAATTACTATTATCAACAGTCATCCCATAAAACAGAATTTAATACTTTAAACTACTATCTGAGCAACAATGTTCAATAATTTGCCCTTTGGTTCAATTCTCTCATGTTCCCTGAAAACATCATAGACTGTGTTAAGAATAAAAATTCCAACTTTGTTTCAACTCAAACACAATGCCAGTAATTGTAAGTGTTTCCATCTTATCAAATGTTCGATATTTTAGGAACCCTTTCTAGGATTTAATAAAATGAAAAGAAAGAAGTAACAGCTGTTGACTATGTTAAATAAAGGTTCTTTATTAATAACATTTGCTCACTTATTTAAATAAGCAACATTGGGTCCTAAAAGATAATAAAGAGATGTTTTGAGAAATATGGTGTCATAAGCTAATGGGACAGGCAAAACACTGTCCTTTGTCTCATGCACTAATATCAATGAGCTCTGCCTCAGAGACAGTCATTGAACCCCTCACTGTTTCTCAGACACAAATGACAGATGGTAGTTTCCATTTATGGTGGGATACATTCCAAGACCCCCAGTAGATTACTGAACCCCACATTTACTATGTTAAAGTTTAATGTATAAACTAGGCACAATGAGAGATTCACAATAGTAACTAATAATAAAATAGAACAATTTTAACAATATACTGTAATAAAAGTTATATGAATGTGGTTTCTCTCCCAAACTGATTACACTGTATTGACCCTTCTCCCTGGGTCAATACAGTAGATTAATGGGGTTCGTTAATGTACTGTGAGACGGTCCAGTGCGTACGTGATGAGACGAGGTGAGGTAATGACAGAGTGGGTATTATGATGTAATGCTAGACCACTACAAGCATTACTTGAACACAAGCACCGTGATACCGTGACAGTCGACCTGACAACTGAGATGACTGTTAAGTGACTAATGAGATGATTTCACATCCCAGCCAGGACAGACCAAGATGACATGAAATCTCATCTCACTACTCAGAACAGTGCGCAAGTGTATTTCTGGACTTTTCCATTTCCTATTCTCAGACCACAGTTGACTGCAAAACCACACAGATAAGAGGGCATCACCTTACTTCCAACAGTAGCATCTGGTTTGTAAAGAAAAATAAATGGACTCTACCCACCAGAGGAATGAATTAGGTGGATGGCCTAAAACTTCCTGAAGTTTTGAGTTTTTATATGTCAAGAAGGAAATTGTCTGATACTCTCAGAGAATACGCACACCCTCCTTCACTAAGCTAATCTGGAAATGTGAGTGTTGGGGGCAGCCAGCATTTCATGCAGCCTGCCAAGAAATGGGGCAAATGTGGCCTTAAGCGCTGGTCTGCTGCAATGAGAATGTGAAGTTTCCTAAATATTCTGCTCTTTAAATGTTGCACTTAAATGCTGAGAGAATTCCTGTCCAGACTTTACTCTCATCGGACAGGACCGTCTCCCCATTAAACCAGCAGGTAGGAGCCAGGAGAGCTGTTTACAGAGCCCTTAAATGTGAAGATTGCATCCCCTATCCCCGTCCTTAGGAAAGTTTTTACATCAATCTTCTGTGGAATGTGGACCTTTCTCTCTGGGCAGATTTGAAGACTTTTTCTTTTTAAATGTAAGTTGGTTAAATAGCTGAAGTCAGGGAAAATTTTCTCACACTGAGATTTATTGGAATGTGAATAATCTCTCCAGGGACCAGAAACCCCATCAGCTGAGATATTTAATTAAAATGGTTGTGGATTAAGAAGCAATGTTGCCTAGAGGGATAATGTTGTGTTGATCTCTGAAGGATTGACTTGATCGTCTTAAAATTCTTAATGGTTTCCAAATCGTAAATGTCTTCAGAAACTTCCTCAAAGCACAGGAAAAGCCATCCTGCTGGCGGCCGCCAAACCCTATGAAACCAAACAAACAAAACCCAGCGACCAAAAGCACAGCTTAGCCACCGAGCCTTGTCTATCCTGCCAGCTAAACCCACACGGGAGGCCCTGCTGGAGGGGAGGCCCTGCTGGAGGGGAGGCCCTGCTGGAGGGGAGGCCCTGCTGGAGGGGAGGCAAGGCACAGCCCGGCCTCCTCAGCCTACAGCTTTCCTTCCCCCCTCCCCTAGTTATTCATTTTCCTTTTTCGTTCTTTTGATTTTTAAACACCCCCAATCCAGCAGTTGTCTTTACAAAATACAAAAAGAAAAAGAAAGAAGAAAAAAATGCAACTGTACTCCCAGTTACTACTGTGATCTGTCCCTTTGCAGGTCTCTGACACCTCTGACACCTCCGCCCCAGTCCTACACAGAAGTTTCCAGAGGGAGGGCCCGGCCTTGGGGGAGAGGCGTTTAAGGGAGAACACGGAAGCCGAGAAGGCGGCCGGGGAGGAGGGAGTGGCAGCTCGTGGTGGCTGGCGTGTCCCAGTTACGGAGTGGGCTCTTCCTGGGCCCGAGGCTGGCCCCCCGCCTCCGCCCCAGCAGCCACCGGCCCCCAGCAGCTGCCCTGCAGAGGAAGCAAGGGCGGCTGGGGCCAAGGCGACAGGAGCGGAGCGCGCTGTGCGCGCCCTGAGAGTGACAGCAGGAAACCCAGGGTCGGGGCTGCCTCAGGCTTCCCCGAGGTGTCCGCAGACTCCCGCCGCAGTCCGGGCCGGGCAGGTCGGCCGGAAACGCCCCCGGCCTGCCCGCAGCCCTGGGGAATACAAGCCCCACGGGAGCGGGGCGGCGTGTGCGTCGGTGGGCGACGCGGTTGCACGCCAGGATCCCAGCCACCTCCTGCCCTGCTCCGGAGGGCCTGGTGCATTCACTAGCCAGTCCAACGTGCCGTTCCCACCTGGGTGTTACACGGGCCGCGTGTAAAGGGGGACGCGGGGGGGAAGGGGTGCGGGGCGCCGGGGGAAGAGCATGCGCACTGACACGGACAGGGACGCTCCGCTCCTAAAGCCCCAACGTGTCCTCGTGCTTGCACGTTCTCCTTTTATCCGTCCGATTATTGCATTTGATTATGTATATAAATTCGGTGTTGTATTGTTTTAGAGGTTTGTTTTCTTCATTTCTCTTTTCTGACTTTTGATTATGGAGCTTCATCCCGAAACTGGAGAGATAAACGTCACGGTCAGTGCCCTCCAGCGCTCCCCTCCCCTACTGAGCAAACGCAGGAAAAGCCGCCTGGGCACGGGGTCCAGCAAGGACGCCACTCTCAGCCTCCCAGTCGTGCGCCGGCGAGAAGGGCAGGAACGTGACCGGGCTTTCCACGGGTCTCACAGAGCTCTTTAGCATCCGCCTTCTCTACAGGCCATTTTATTTCATTAGTGAGATTTCTAAGCCTTTAAAATGTTTCTGTTTCAACACTTGACTCTTTCCTATAGGTACTATTTACTATTCTTTTCCCTGAAAAAACTGCTGAAATGTGACACATTACAGAATCCTCCTTTATTCTCATGCATGCATGCACCCATCTGTCTGTGCGTGCGTGCATCTGTGTGTGCGCATGCATCTGTGTGTGTGCATCTATGTGTGCGCGCATGCATCTATGTGTGCATGCATGCGTCTGTGTGTGTGTGCATCTGTGTGTGTGCACATGCATCTGTGTGTGTGCATCTGTGTGTGCGCATGCATCTGTGTATGTGCATCTGTGTGCGCATGCATCTGTGTGCGCATGCATGTGTGTGCATGCATCTGTGTGTGTGCATCTGTGTGTGCATGCATCTATGTGTGTGCGCATGCATCTGTGTGTGTGCGCATGCATCTGTGTGTGTGCGCATGCATGTGTGTATGCATGCATCTCTGTGTGTGCATCTGTGTGTATGCATGCATCTATGTGTGCATCTGTGTGTGCGCGCATGCATCTGTGTGTGCATCTGTGTGTGCATGCATCTGTGTGTGCATGCATCTGTGTGTGTGCATCTGTGTGTGCGCATGCATCTGTGTGTGTGTGCATCTGTGTGTGTGCATGCATCTGTGTGTGTGCGCATGCATCTATGTGTGTCTGTGTGTGCGCGCATGCATCTGTGTGTGTGCGCATGCGTCTCTGTGTGTGTGCATCTGTGTGTGCGCGCATGCATCTGTGTGTGTGCATACATCTGTGTGTGTACATCTGTGTGCGCGCACATGCATCTATGTGTGCATGCATGTGTCTGTGTGTGCATCTGTGTGTGTGCATGCATCTTGTGTGGATGCATGCGTCTGTGTGTGTGCATCTGTGTGTGCGCGCATGCATCTATGTGTGCGTGCATGCGTCTGTGTGTGTGCATCTGTGTGTGTGCATGCATCTATGTGTGCATGCATGTGTCTGTGTGTGTGCATCTGTGTGTGTGCATGTGTGCGTGTGTGTGTGCGTGCATCTGTCTGCGCATGCGTGCGTGCATGTGCATGCATCTGTCTGTGTGTGTGCATCTGTGTGTGCATGCATGTGTGCGTGCATGTGCATGCATCTGTGTGTGCATGTGTGCGTGCATGTGCATGCATCTGTCTGTGTGTGTGCATCTGTGTGTGCATGCATGTGTGCGTGCATGTGCATGCATCTGTGCGTGCATGTGCATGCATCTGTCTGTGCGTGTGTGCATGCATGTGCATGCATCTGTCTGTGCGTGTGTGCACTTGTGTGTGCATGCATGTGTGCGTGTGTGTGGAAGCCTTGGACTTCCCAGTCTCCATCATCACGTGAGCCAATAATTCCTTTTAATGAATTCTTTCTATGTACAAACTCATCTTACTGGTTGTTTCTCTGAATGCTGGATGTTGCCAGTACCAATGATACAGTTGGTGGAGCACTTCCCCCCACACCATGGGTAAGTCTTCCATTCCATAAAACACTACTTGTACCCCTGCCCTTGAACTCTTCCCTTCCCATAAGGCTGCAACTCCTTTAAATCTTCCAGGCGGTTAAAAAATCTGGTTTATCACACGTCTTTCAGTGGCTTCCCATGGCCTATGTTACAGAGTGGAGCTTGGACTCCATTAGACATAGATCCCTAACTTTCTGGGATCTTCTCCGCCATTCCACAGCCCCAGTGGGCTTTGGTGTCTACTTGGAAAAGAAAGTATCTACATAGTATCTACTGCATTAGATCTTATCTGAGACCCCAATGAATCAAATGGTGAGCCTTTTTGTTGGTGTGGACAGGGAGAGGGTCCTATCCTCAAAGGCTGCCACTCAGGCCCCTCTAGTGACAGCGAAGGACCTCAGAGCCCAGTGTGAGGCCACATCCGACTCAAGCTCTGTCTTTCAGTCAAACAAGTTCACTCTCTGTCCCCTGCATGAGTTTTAAACAGCCACTGTGCCTTTTCCACACCATCAGTGTCCCCTACCACACCCTTTCCTCTCCATTTCTCTCCTGCCCTCACCCTAGCCTCTCTATCTTAAAAAAAATCCTTCCCCATCTTCAAGGCCCAGCACAAAGGTCCTCTCTAATGAAACTTGGATGAAACGAAAAACGGAGGCATTGCCGGGACCTTGCCCGGGATCCACTAATAAATCTAGATTCGGAGCTACAGAAGGGACTGTGGGCATGCAGCGGCTGAAGCTAGCACCAAGTGCCCCGTGAAAGGAAACGGTACTACATCTCCAGGATAAGGCACTAAGCAGAGGTATCTGGTTCCTGAACCCAAACGCTGCCCACATCAGCTTCATCTCTGCTCAGGTTAAGCCAACATAAGATCTGTGTTTTCTATATTCAAATTTGTGAGATGCTTCTTCCACTCAGAGGTGATAGCACATTAAAAAAAAAAACAAAATTAATTCACAGTAGTATTTTTTGATGGAATCTAAGAAATAATGGAATTGGAAACAACATGGCATTGGAAAACATCACAAAAAAATGATAAAGCATCTCATAGCTTCTAGTTGGGCTCCACAGAATCGTATGTTGTCAATGCGTAAAAAGGTCAATAAAGATTGCGCTTACCTGATGGAACCACCTGTACCACCTTTTTCCAATGCCCCAGTGGGAAAGCATCAATCGAGCAGGAATAGAAGCCAAGGTCGGCTTCCGAGGCATTACGAAAGGACAAGGTCAAATCGTTGACAGACATGGTGGAATTTAAGAAGTAAATCCGATCGCTGTAGGGCTTCCTTACGACCAGGCCATAAACAGGGCTTAAAATGGCCATGGACTCCTTCTTGGTTGTCCCGATCTTGGCCCACTCCACCTGGGTTACGATGCCCTTCAATGGATACAGGCATTCAAGGGTCACGTTCTCAGCAAGGGTAACAGTTGTGTCCCAGTCCATCTCGTCACACAGGGCTGAAATACACCGAGTCCAATTAGACTTCATGACTGAAACACCAAATAGATGCCTTAAGCTTATGCTAAGTTCTTTAAGACCCAGCGAGATAGCAAGGCTATCAGCTCCCACCTCAGTCCAAACACGGCTCCAGGGCTCGCAATTGGCACTAGTGACTGGGTTTTTCTGAACAAGTGAAAAACGATCTAAGCCAACTAACGAGTGTTATAAATTCCGAACATATCTCACTATACGACTGAAAAAGAGCAATTTTTTTTTGAATGAAGACATTATCTTTACCTTTGTAAACATGAAGAACAGCCAAGAGGAAAGTCAGATAATCCATCTCTGGAAACACCTGGGAGGCTGGTCTATAAAAAAGACAATTTTCATAACATTACACGCGGAGGCCCAGCACGATGCACAGCTTCCTTCCTCTCAGATATCATCAGTCATGTCTCCCTTCTCTGCAGCATGAACACAGGAAAAAGCTCTGAGCTTCAAGGTCAGGTTTGCTCTCGCACGCGGATGGAAACGTTGGGACTGCTTCCCTCCTGGGGAAACGGCTTCCTTTCAGGCTTTCATGGTCTGCGAAGACTCGTGGAGCAGACGGCCGCCAGGTGCGCTCCCCGGGCCAGGCCTACACAGCGAGCACGCACACACACGTCTGAAAAGAAAGAAGGAAGGAAGTGCGGGCCGTCGTGGAACTCACAGTCTAGTGGGAAGAGACAGAAAGCAAAACGATGAGGGACAAAGCAGAGGAAGCCGGGGGTGGTAGCTGCAGGGGGAGAAGCTCAGCAGCGGAGGGCGGATGGGACAGGGGTGCAGGTCTCCCTCCTGCTGGGGAGGCCCAGGAAGACTTTACAGAGAAGAAGAGCGTGAAGCGGAGGCCTGGGCGTGGGGGAGGAGTTCGGGGGCCCTGGCAGCGTGGATGACCCCCTGGGTGTGGCCTTCCTTGCGGGCCTCCGGCACTGGCCTTGATATAAGAGGGTCGTGGCACAGGGCACGTGGACGCACATCTACAATTCTGGTTGACGTTTTAAAAAACGTTTTACTTTGAAGTAATGATAGAGTCACAGGAATTGGCAAGGATAGTACAGAGAGGTCCCATGTACCCTCCAGCCAGTGTACCCCGATAAGTACAGCGCAGTTCTTGCCTTCATTACTGCTCCCTTCCGTCTCGTATGAAATAGCAGCTCAGCGCCTGACGAGCGACACATTACCACGTCAGTGTAAAAACAGTGTCGCCTCTCTAACGAGGACTGTCCGAATGCCTGTGGCCCCGGGAGAGTGTGTCAAAATAAAAGGTGGGTAAAACCTGGGAGTAGAAAGGACAGAAACCCCTAAAGACAAGGGTGCCTAAATGCCAACCCTGAGCCTCCCGGGAGAAGTCCATCCCAGGTGATCACACCCTCACCAGCGGCATCTAACGTGAAACCAACTACGACTTCAGTCACGCAATGGTCCTCAGAACAATCCACAGAGTGAGCACACTAATATGACGGCTTGTGGCGCCGCCTCACGTTTCCATAGCTTCCAGGATTCCAGAAGCTCTCACGTGTATGATATTATTCGTGCTACAGCAGCTTTGTGACAGTCACACGGCTTATCTGTCACCTCTGTCGTGTAAGTTATGCGGTGAAACAATAGGCTGACACTTTACTGCGTTGTGCCCAAATCGGGCAGTGTGTCAGGACAAACAGATTGCAGAAACGATTTATTATAATGAAACTCGATCATTGTACACAAGTCGTTTGATCAGAGGGAACATTCGTTCTAACGGACCTGGGGAAGGTTTGTAGAAGCGCCCCAGACCCCGGGCATCACAGCCTGAGCGAGACTTTCCAAGTAAAAGAGCAAGAGAAGGAAACGAAGGTGTGACATTGTGGGACACTATCAGGAAATGGGCTGTGTGTGTGCGAGCGCGTGTGTGTGTGTGTGCGTGTG
>PVJL010015822.1:0-11512 GCA_004026885.1 Lyroderma lyra
GAATGACACATTTATTTCCTGCAGTAGCTCTCCATGCAGAACATTTATATTCTTATTAAGCAAAGAAATTTATACTTTCATAGATGGCCAAGCCACTTTATAACTGATTATGTTCTATCATAGGTTGCGCTCTCTGGAAGCAGAGACTGAGACAGAGTTTTGAGTAAAGGGTGTTTATTAGAAGTTAACACCTTTGAAAATCAGAAGGAAGCAGAATTTGGCAGAGGAAGAAACAAAACACATAAGCCTGACCAGACCTCATCCAACCTAGCAGAAATCCCTGGAGAAAGTACACCCAACAGTGTTACCCTGGGAGGGGGTTGAAGTGGTCAGGCATTTTAAACTCTTCTCACTTTGTGGGGAGCCATGGTTACAGGTAATTCAGAGCCTTACAGACTGGCTCGGTTAATGCTTAACCTGTTTCTGCTCCTAAGGCATTGTCTCTGCCTGCACCTGGAGGGTGTTTACAAGTTGCTAAGGTATGTGGTAAGAATGGCCAGTTCCCGGACACAGAGGATTGATGACTATCAGGGTAATTGATAGATTCTGTCATGGGACAATTACTTTTGGGAGTTTCAGTGATTTTCTAGTTTCTATGTACAAGTTAAAGATTTACTTTCGCTAAGGTAACGCATATTTCCATTGTTAAACTGCATGTACTCAAACTGCATATATTGGTGAAGGGAAATATACTCAGGGCTTCAGTATTTACTGGAGTCCTCCCGGTAACTCTCTTCTCTGTCTCTTTTCATTAATCCTCACTCCTCCCCTCAGGCTGTTCAATTCATCGGCTGGTTCTGATATCACTTAATTACCTACAAAGGAAGATTGTGAATTTAGGCAAAGTGGCCCTCTGCAGCTGAAAGAGATCTTACATAAACTGAGATTTGGAAGCTGCCTGCTGACACACTCTCAAAGCTGGGTAGCAAGTCCTTCCTTGATGGAGAATCTGGCCTGTACATCTTTGTGTCTAGAAGAGTTTCCTTGTTGATATCCCATATTTGGAGGACAATTTCCAGGACTTTCACAAATGTATCTCTTAATTTCTTAATCTAATTATGATTCCAAACATTCACTGACCAATGGACAATTGAAGCATATTATGCAGATATTAATAGAATATCTCCAGGGTTTCACTAGCTCTCCACACATGTGGTCCCCTGCCCCGTGACCAGGGTGGGGAGAAGGGAGCCGGAGTGGGGTGGGAGAGGGCGGTGGCAGGGAATTAAGAAAAACACACAGACCCACACACAGACATAACAGATAGCAAAGCTGGGACTGGATGGTTCCCTGTGCTCTGATGGAGACACAGACATCCTTCAGGTCTGCAGCAGGTTTATTTTATATCCCCCAAACAACAGGGGGTGTAACTTCTTTATTGTGAGAAAATGTTGCCAACCCCCATACTTTCATCCTGTTTATGATTCCTCTGCCTCCGCAGGCAATGTTGCTTTACTCCTTCCCCCTAGCCAGCCAGGAACCACATCCTAAGCAATGTCCTTGTTCACCAAGTTCCAGGTAGCCCTGCAGAACCCTGGAACCTCGGATTCCAAGTACATAGGCAGCCTTGCTAAACCCATTTTCTCTCAGTAGACTGGCCTCTGGCTCAAGTACTGCACACAGTCCCCTAAGTTTTACAGAAGCATATATGTAGAGAGTTTCATTTAAGCAAGCAAGCAAAAACCACTTTATATTCTATGAGTATTCCTTTTAAGTTTTTACTTCAAAATAATTATAAATTTATATGTCACAGAAAATACATAGGAAGATCCTGTGGGCTTTTCACCCACTTTTCCAGGTGATAACATCTTGCACAACAATAGCACAATATCCAAACAAGTAAATTGGCATTACTACCATCCACAGAAATTATTTAAATTTCACTAGGTTTAATTCCTTTGTGTGTATGCATGTATAGCTTTGCACAATTTTATCACATGCATAGATTTATGTAAATAACACCACAGTCAAGACACAAGACTGATCCATACCCACAAGGTGACCTCATTCCACTACTTTATAGACATACCTGACTTTTGTACTTTTTTCCCCCTCTTTTCTGTTATTCTTATCTTCTAGGACCTACAAATCTATGCTCCATATATTAAATTTTAATTCAAGAAAGTTACATACATGACATCACTGGCTTTTTTCTAACTCAGCAAAACTCTCTTGAGAAGTATCCAGTTGTTATAGGTATCAAGAGTTTGATTCTTTTTATTGCTGAGCAGTGATCCATTGTACGGATATACCACTGTTTAACTCCTCACTGATTGAAAAACATTTAGGTTGTTTCTAGTTTGGGGCCATTACCAAAAAAGCTGGTATGAATATTAGTATATACATTTTTATATAAACATGACTTTTTATTCTTATGAGATAAATGCCTCCAAGTGCAATTGCTAGGTCATAAGGTAAGTGCACGTTTAGTTTTCTAGGAAACTGACAAGTATTTGCCAGAGTAACTGTACCACTATTCCTGCCAGCACTGATGAATGCTCCAGATCGCCCATATTCTGGACAGCACTTAGTGCTATCATTATGATTTTAAATTTAAGCCAGTCTGTGGCCATAAAGATAAGTGCTCTGATTCCTCCCAAGTAAAACTGCCACCTGAGGCTCTATAAACTCCATCCCTTATTTGAAGAAGATGCTTTTAAATATTGAGGAGATTAAATAAGTGTTTTATCTTCTTCACAAGAGGGATTAAGATAAAAAAAATTTGCTTTTTTTTTTTTTTTGAATGTGAGTAGTTCCCTGACTAGGAATGGAACCCAGACCACAGCGTTGACAGAGCCAAAGCTTAAGCCACTAAACCACCAGGGAACTCTCCGAGAAAGTATTTCTTAAGATCCCAATTGGCTGAAAAAGAAAACACTCTGGGGAGGTGATTTCTTCATTAATAATCTTACCTGCTTTGAGGAGAAGCCATATGATATGAGTCTTCAGGCAAGACCCAATGACTCTGCTCCTCATCCTTAAGAACTGAGCTGTGGTACATATGAGAATAAGAAAACATTTAGGAAATACAGAAATGGGGCATTAGGAGACTCATCTATAAGCTGTCTAGAAAGAAGACAGGAAGAAGAAGGAAGGAAGGATCTCTATAGCCCACAGCTCTCATTGAGTGCATAGATCTCAGTCTGAAGTTGTTAATCCTTGGGAAAAGATTTGCACATTAGTACCTGAGATCTTTCCTGCCCGCTGGTATAACTATGGTTGACCTTTTCCTTTCTAGGGTCACCTTTGTTTTCTAGAAGATAAACAGAAACGCACCTCTTATTTTGCAGGACATTTAAGTAAGGCAGAGAAGGGTTATAATTGTAAATGGTTGAAGGTTATCTGAATTTTGACATACTCAGCTATATATTGTGCCTCTTGGTTTCATTCTCTACCTTCATAACCTTTTTCATTCTCTATGGTCCTTTCTCAGCTTTTGTCTTTTCCCTAAAGTTATTTTTTCTTAAAAACCAAGTATTTATAAACCACAACTTGTTTCTCCAGTAATCTATCAAAGAACACTTTGGTTGCCATGACTTCACTACTTGAAACAGTGCTGTGATGAACATGGGGGTACACATACCTTTGCGGACTGAGGTTTTCAAATTTTTTGCATAGATACCCAGGAGGGAGAGAGCCAGGTCACATGGTATCTATTCTTAATTTTTTGACGACCCTCTATACTGTCTTCCATAGTGGTTTTTTCAGTTTGCATTCCCACCATGTGTCTGAGGGTTCCTTTTTCTCCACACCCTCTCCAGCACTTCTTTTTTGTCTTCTTTACAATGGCCATTATAACAGGTATGTGATGGTAATTCATTGTGATTTTAATTTGCATTTCCCTAATATGTAGTGAAGTTGAGCATTGTTTTATATATCATTGGGCTGTTTGTACGTCTTCTTGAGGGAAGTGTCTGTTCAGGTCCTCTGCTCATTTTTCAATTGGATTGTTTGATTTTTTTGTTGAGTTATATGAGTTCTTTAAATATTTTGGGTATTAGGCCCTCATCAGAGCGTTTGTTTCCAAATATTTTCTCTAATTCATTTGGTTGCCTCTTTGATTTATTGCTGGTGTCTTCTGCTGTGCTGAAGCTTTATAGTTTGAAATAGTACTATTTATTTTTGCTTTTATTTCCCTTGAAGAGGTCAGATTCATAAATTCCACCATGAACTCAAAGTCCATGAGTTTAGTAGCATAGTTTTTTTTTCTTTGCAATTTATTCTTTCAAGTCTTATGTGCAAGTCTGATATATTTTGAATTAATTTTGGTCTATGGTGACTATTTCAGCCTATAATTTTTTTGCACATGGGTTTTCAATTTTCTCAGCACCATTTTTTGAAGAGACTCTTTTCTCTACTGTATGTTTCTGGCTTCTTTGTAAAAAATTATCTTTATATATCTATTGTGTATATGTACCACAGCTTCTTTATCCCGTCATCCGTCGCAAGGCCCTTTGTTGTTTCCATGTTTTGGTCCCTGTGAGCAGTGCTGTGATGAACATTGGGGTACATAAGTCTTTGTGGACAAAAGTTTTCAAGTTTTTTGGTAGATCCCCAGAAGGGAAATTGCTGGGTCAAATGGTAGCTCCATTCCCAATTTTCTGAGGAAGCTCCACACTGTCTTTCACAATGGTTGTACCAGTTTGCATTCCCACCAGCAGTGTACCAGAGTCCCTTTTTCTCCACATCCTCTCCAGCACTTGTTATTCCTTGTCTTGTTGATAATAGCCATTCTCACAGGTGTGAGGTGGTATCTCATTGTGGTTTTGATTTGCATTTCCCTAATAGCTAATGAGGATGAGCATTTTTTCATATGTCTGGTGGCGATTTGTATTTCTCCATGGGAGAAGTGTTCTGCCCACTTTTTAATTGGGTTGTTTGTTTTTTTGTTGTTAAGTCTTATTAGTTCTTTTATATTTTCGATATTAGACCCTTATTTGATGTGTTATTTGCAAATATTTTCTCCCATTCAGTTGGCTGTCTCTTTGCCTTGTTGATGGTTTCTTTTGCTGTGCAGAAACTTTTTAGTTTGATATAGTCCCATTCATTTATTTTTGCTTTTACTTCCCTTGCCTTTGAGGTCAGGTTCATGAAGTCTTCCGTGAGTCCTACGTCTGTAAGTTTAGCACCAATGTTTTCTTCTATACTGTTCATTGTTGCAGGTCTAATACGAAGGTCCTCAATCCATTTTGAGTTAATTTTTGTATATGGAGAGAGTTCACAGCTCAGATTCATTCTTTTGCATATGTTTTTCCAGTTTTGCCAGCACCACCTACTAAAGAGGCTGTCTTTTCTCCATTGTATGTTTTTTGCTCCTTTATCAAAAATTATTTGTCCATAAATTTGTGGGTTTATTTTTGGGTTTTCAGTTCTGTTCCATTGGTCTATATTTCTGTTTTTCTTCCAGTACCAAGCTGTTTGGACTATTGATGCTTTGTAATATAAACTGAAGTCAGGAAGTGTAATGCCACCAGCCTTATTCTTTTTATGTAGTATTGCTTTGGTAATTTGAGGTCTTATATGGTTCCCTATAAATCTAATAATTCTTTTATCTATTTCACGAAAGTATGATTGTCGGATTTTGATGGGTATTGCATTAAATCTGTAGATTGCTTTCGGCAGCATGGCTATTTTAACAATGTTAAGTCTTCCTATCCATGAACAGGGGATATTTTTCCACCTCTTAAAGTCCGTTCCAATTTCTTTCAAAAGTGTCTTATAGTTTTCCGTGTATAAGTCTGTCATGTCCTGTGTGAAGTTAATTCCCAAGTATTTCATTATTTTGTTGTGATAGTAAAAGGAATTGACTCCCTCATTGCTTTTTCTGAGGATTCATTGTTTGTATATAGGAATGCTGTTGATTTTTGTACATTGATTTTTTATCCTGCAACTTTACTATATTTGTTAATTGTTTCTAATAGTTTCCTGGTGGAATCTTTGGAATTTTTTATATAAAGGATCATGTCTTCCACAAATAGTGACAATTTGACCTCTTCTTTCCCAATTTGGATACTTTTTATTCCTTTCTCTTGCCTGATTGATGTGGCTAGAATTTCCAATGCTATATTAAATAGCAGTGGTGAAAGAGGGCATCCCTGTCTTTTTCCTTATTTTAGAAAAATGGCTAAAGGGTTTCACAATTAAGCATTATATTAGCTAAAAATTTGTGATATATGGCTTTCATTTTGTTGATGTACTTTCATTCTATATGCATTTATTGAATGCTTTAATCATAAATGAATGTTATATGTTATCAAGTGTTTTCTCTGTGTCAATTAATATAATGATATGGTGTTTATCTTTTATTTTGTTTATGTGGTGTATCACATTCATCAATTTGCATATATTGAACCATTTTTATGTCTCTAGAATAAATCCCACTTGATTATTATGTATAATCTTGTTAAGGTATTATTCTATTCAATTTGCTAGTATTTTGTTTAGAATTTTTGCAGCTATATTCGTCAGAGATATTGGTCTGTAGTTTTTGTTTTTCTTTTGTTTTGCTTTTGGTTTTTTTGTGTGTGTGTGTTTGTGTTATCCTTATTTGATTTTGGTATCAAGGTAATGTTGGCCTTATAAAATGAGTTAGGAAGTATGGACACTTCGATTTTTTTGGAAGAGTTTGAGAAGAACAGGTATTAAATCCTCTTTGAAAGTTTGGTACAATTCATTAGAGAAGCCATCTGGTCCTGAACTTTGTCTTTTTGGGAGGTTTTGAATAATTATTTTGGTTTCCTTACTGTTGATTCATGTATTTAAGCTTTTCAGTTCTTTGTGATTCAGTCTAGGAGGGGTAGATGTTTCTAAAAATGTGTCCATTTCTTGTAGGTTATTGAATTTGGTGGCTTATATTTCTTCATAGTATTCTTCAATGATTATTTTGTATTTTTGTGGTGGCCACCATAATTTCTAATTTTTCATTTCTTATTTTGATTATTTGTGTCTTTCCTCTTTTTATCTTAGTGTATCTGGCTAGGGGGTCTGTCAAATTTGTTAATTTTTTGGAAGAACTTCGTTGCATTTGGTTTTTGTTCTCTCTTTCATTTAGTTCAGCTCTAATTTTTATTATTTTCTTTCTTCTGCTGAATTCTCACACACTGCTGATGGGAATGCAAATTGGTACAATCACTGTGAAAGACAGTGTGGAGGTTCCTCAGAAAATTGGGAATGGAGTTACCATATGACCCAGCAATCTCCCTTCTGGGGATCTTCCCAAAAAACTAACAAACCTTTGTCCACAAAGACTTAAGTACCCCAATGTTCGTTGCGGCACTGTTCACAATGGCCAAAACATGGAAACAACCAAAGTGCCCTGTGACATATGATAAAAAAAGCTGTGGTACATATACCCATTGGAATATTACTCAGGTATAAGAAAAGATGAAATATTGTCATTTGCAACAAAATGGATGGACTGAGAAATTATCATGCTTAGCGAAATGAGCCAGACAGAAAATACAAAGAACTGTATGACTTCACTCATATGCAGAATATAAACCTGAAAGCAACAAAGAAAAAGGAAATGAACAAACAAACAAATAACCCATCAATCAAAAGTTTAATGTTTATTTGTATATCAGGAGGATTAGGGAGGAGAGAAAGGGGAGCAGGTGGGAGAGGAGGGAGTGGAAGCTAAATATAAGGTGATAGAAAGAGAAGTCACATTAGGTGGTGAAGTTATTATACATCAAGTTGACAATGCACTGTAGAATTGTATGCCTGAAACCTATGTAATCCTTGCTAACAGATGTCACCCCAATAAGTCTAACAATAAAAATGAATTCCTTCTGCTGATTTGAGTATTTTTTTATTATTATTTTAAGATACAAGGTTGTTTATTTGAACATTTTTTGTTTGTTTCTCGAGATAGGTCTGTAATGATATAAACTTTCTTCTTAATACTCCTTTAATGGCATTGTAATAATTTTGGTAGGATGAGTTTTCATTCTCATTTGCTTGTATATATTTTTTATTTTTTTAAAAATTTCTTCTTTAACCCAGTTGCTCTTTAATAGCATGCTGTTTATTCTCCTCATACATGTGTTTTTTTCTCTGCTTTTTTTTTTTACAGTTGATCTCTAACTTCATGCTTGTGGTTAGAGAATATGTTTGGTATGATTTCAATTTCATTAATTTGCTGGGGCTAGTTGTGTGTTCCAGCATATGATCTATCTGTGAGAATGTTCTATGTGCACTGGAAAAGAATGTAAATAGTCTTGTGTTCTAGGATGAACTGCTCTATAAATGTCAAATATATCCACTTGCTGTAATGTAATGTAAGTGGATATACTTACATTACTTACATTAAAGCTGATATTTTTTAATTGATCTTCTGTTTGGATGATTTTCTAATTGATTTTCTCTTTGTATGATTTATCCATAGCTTAAAATGAGGTGTTTAGGTTCCCTATTATAATTCTGTTTCTGTCAGTGTGTCCTTTTACTTCTGTTAGTAGTTGCTTTGTATATATTGGTTCTTTTTGTTTAGGGACATATACATTAAAAAGTACCATGTCTTCCTTTAGTATTGTCCCCTCTATCATTATAAACTTTCTATCTTTGTCTCTTGTAACATTTCATCTTTGTTTCATCAGATATATGTATGGCTATACCTGCTTTCCTCTGGGTGCCATTTGCTTCGTGTATCATTTTCTACCTGTTTACTTTGAGTCTATATTATTCTTTGTAGCTAAGATGTGTCTTTTTGAGGCAGCATATGGTTGGTTCTGAATGTTGCTTCAGTATGCTACTCTGCCTGTTAATTGGTAGGTTCAGTCCATTTACAATCAGGGTTATAATTGATATATGAGGAAATCACTACAGCCATTTTATCTTTGGGTTTTTTTTGGTAATTCATTGTCTCCATTGTTTCTTTGCCTTTTTGTTTTGCATTTGTTATTTTAATTTTGTGGTATTCTATGTTTTCTTCCTCTGTTTTTTTTGTTTGTTTGTTTGTTTGTTTGTTTGTTTGTTTTATTATGTTCACAGTTTTGGATTTTTATTTAATTGTTATCATTAAGTTTATATAGAGGAAAGTTTCATATATATAATAACTTCTTTTCTTGGGCATGCTTGTTATCTCCATTTTCTTTTGAAAATTCATACCTTTACTTCCCCTTTCCCCTTTCTGTTTTTGTTGTTACAAATTATCCTTACTCATTTTGACTTATTTTTGTTAGGTTAAATAGCCTCCTCCAGTATTTCTGGTACTGAAAGCCTTGTGCTGGAGAATTCCCTTAATTTATGTGTATTTGGAAAGGTATTTGTTTCTTTTTCATATATAAAGGATAACTTTGCTGGATAAACTATCTTTGGGTGGTAATTTCTCTCTTTCAATAGTTTAAATATTTGATATTACTTCCTCCTGGCTTGCAGAGTTTCTGCTGAAGACTGATGATAATGTAATGGGCTTTCCAATATAACTTAAAGTCTTCTTTTCCCTGGCTGCCTTGGGAATTCTTTCTTTGGCAAAAACCTTTGACAGCATCAACATAATGTGCTTAGAGAAGGTCTGTTAGGATTTAGGTAGCTAGGTGTTCTGCTAGCTTTTTGGATTTGAGAATCCAGTTCTTTTCATAGTTTTTGCAGTTCTCTTCAAATGTTTGATTAGATTCTCTGTTTCCTTCTCTCTCTCTTCTTCTTCTGGAGTACCCATTATTCTTACTGTTCTTCTGGATCAGTCAGATAGTTCTGGCAGAGTTCCTTTCTTCCTTTTAACTCTGAAGTCTTTCCTCTTCTTCCATCTGTGTCATTTCCATATTCCTATCTTCAATATCCCTAATTGTTTTCTCCATCTGGTCAGCTCTGTTTTCTAATCTAGTTGTTTCATTCTTTATCTCTTTTATTAAGTTATTTATCTCCAAAATTTATATTTGGTTCCTTTTGAAAAATTTCAATCACTTTGATAAAATATTTATTTTGTTCATTGATTCTGAGTTCATTAAACTGCCTGTCTGTGTTTTCCTGCATCTCATTTTCTTTTAGGACCACAATCTTGAATTCTCTGATATTTATGTTACACATTTCTATGTCTGTATGTTTATTTTCTAAAGATTGTATATTTTTTTCTGAGCAGGCTTGTGAACTTGGTTATTCATATGAATTATTGAGCTATTTCTCTTTTTGATTATCTATCTACAGGAGTGATTCTGCAGCAGATACATATGAAGAGGTCTTTTTTTATTCTCAGAAGGTAGTGTTGCAGCATTTTATTTTCTTTTGCATTATTTCTTCTTCTTCCAGTGAATAGTTTTCTGTGATGTCAGCTTCTCCTATTCGACCTAGTGGCCTTGGTCTCAGGCACTACCCCCATGGTAGCATGTGGTTGCTTATGGGGCTCTGAGCCTCTGGAACCCCAGTGCTGCCCCTGTAGCCAGAAAAGGCAGCACCTATGTGTCTCAGCTGCTTCTGGTGCCTCCACTGGTTTCAGCTGGAAATAAACATTAAACTATTGATTGTGTCCATGGGTTATTTGTTTGTTCATTTGTTTTTTTCTTTGCTTTCAGTTTTATATTCCACATATGAGTGAAATCATGCAGTTCTTTGGTTTTTCTGTCTGGCTTATTTCACTTAGCATGATGATCTCCATGTTATTCCATTTTGTTACAAATGGCAATATTTCAACTTTTCTTATAGCTGAGTAATATTCCATTGTGTATATGTACCACAGTTTCTTTATCCAGTCATCATAGCGGGGCACTTTTGTTGTTTCCATATTTTGGCCACTGCGGACAGCGCTGTGATGAACATTGGGGTACATAAGTCTTTGCGGACAAAGGTTTTCAAGTTCTTTGGGTAGATCCCCAGAAGGGAAATTGCTGGGTCAAATGATAGCTCCATTTCCAATTTTCTGAGGAACCTCCACACTGCCTTCCACAGTGGTTGTACCAGTTTACATTCCCACCAGCAGTGTACCAACGTTCCTTTTTCTCCACATCCTCTCCAGTACTTGTTATTTCTTGTCTTGTTGATAATAGCCATTCTCACAGGTGTGAGGTGATATCTCATTGTGGTTTTGATTTGCATTTCCCTGATAGCTAATGAGGATGAGCATTTTTTCATATGTCTGCTGGCCATTTGTATTTTTTCATGGGAGAAGGGTCTGTTTAGTTCTTCTGCCCACTTTTCAATTGGGTTGTTTGTTTTTTTCTTGTTAAGTCTTATTAGTTCTTTATATATTTTTGATATTAGACCCTTATCTGAGGCTTTATTTGCAAATATTTTCTTCCATTCAGTTGGCTGTCTCTTTGCCTTGTTGATGGTTTCTTTTGCTGTGCAGAAGCTTTTTAGTTTGATATAGTCCCATTCATTTATATTTGCTTTTACTTCCCTTGCCTTTGAGGACAGGTTCATGAAGTCTTCCTTGAGTCCTAGGTCTATAAGTTTAGTTCCAATGTCTTCTTCAATACAGTTTATTTTTGCAGGACTTATATGAAGGTCTTTAATCCATTTTGAGTTAATTTTTGTATATGGAGAGAATTCATAGCTCAGGTTCATTCTTTTGCATGTG
>PVJL010015822.1:11612-23039 GCA_004026885.1 Lyroderma lyra
CTTTTCCCCATTGTATGTTTTTTGCTCCTTTATCGAAAATTATTTGTCCATATATTTGTGGGTTTATTTCTGGGTTTTCAGTTCTATTCCATTGGTCTCTATTTCTGTTCTTCTGCCAGTACCAAGCTGTTTTGACTATTGATGCTTTGTAATATAAATAGAAGTCAGGAAGTGTAATGCCACCAGCCTAATTCTTTTTCTGTAGTGTTGCTTTGGCAATTCGAGGTCTTTTATGGTTCCATATATATCTAATAATTCTTTTATCTATTTCACGAAAGTATGATTGTGGGATTTTGATGGGTATTACATTAAATCTGTAGATTGCTTTGGGCAGAATGGCCATTTTAACAATGATAAGTCTTCCTATCCATGAACAGGGGCTATTTTTCCACCTTAAAGTCTGTTTCAATTTCTTTCAAAAGTGTCTTATAGTTTTCAGTGTATAAGTCTGTCACGTTCTTCATTAAGTGAATTCCTAGGTATTTCATTATTTTTGTTGTGATAGCAAAGGGAATTGACTCCCTCACTTCTTTTGCTGTGGATTCGTTGTTTGTATATAGGAATGCTGTTGATTTTTGTACATTGATTTTGTATCCTGCAACTTTTCTATATTCGTTAATTGTTTCTAATAATTTCCTGGTGGAATCTTTGGAATTTTTTATATAAAGGATCATGTCATCCGCAAATAGTGACAATTTGATCTCTTCTTTCCCGATTTGGATAGCTTTGATTCCTTTCTCTTGCCTGATTGCCGTGGCTAGAACTTCCAGTACTATATTAAATAACAGTGGTGACAGGGGTCATCCCTGTCTTGTTCCTGATATTAGGGGAATAGGTTTCAGCTTTTCCCCATTCAGTATGATGTTAGCCGAGGATCTCTCATATATGGCCTTTATTATGTTGAGATACTTTCCTTCTATACCTATTTTATTTAGTGTTTTGATCATAAATGGATGTTGTACCTTGTCAAAAGGTTTTTCTGCATCGATTGAAATGACCATATGGTCTTTATCTTTGATTTTCCTTATGTGGTGTATCACATTGATTGATTTTCATATGTTGAACCATCCTTGTGCTCCCGGGATGAATCCCACTTGATCATGATGTATGATCTTTTTGATGCATTGTTGTATTCTGTTTGCTAATATTTTGTTCAGGATTTTTGCATCTGTGGTCATCAGAGACATTGGTCTATAGTTTTCTTTTTTTCTGTTGTCTTTGCCAGGCTTCGGTGTTAGAATAGTGTTGGCTCATAGAATGAGTTAGGAAGTATTGCTTCCTCTTCAGTTTTTTGGAAGAGTCTGAGGAGGATAGGCATTAATTCTTCTTTGAATGCTTGGTAGAATTCGTTGGTGAAACCATCTGGTCCAGGGCTTTTGCCTTTAGGGAGATTATGGATAGTCATTTCAATTTCGTTGCTATTGATTGGTCTATTTAGATTATCCAGTTCTTCTTGGTTCAGTCTCGGTAGGCTATAAGTTTCTAGAAATTTGTCCATTTCTTCTAATTTGTTAAATTTCATGGCATAAAATTCTTCATAATATATTCTTATAATCCTTTGTATTTCTGTGGTATCAGTGGTAATTTCTCCCCTTTCATTTCTAATTTTGGATATTTGTGTCCTTTCCTTTCGTCCTTTGATTAGTCTCACCAGGGTTTGTCAATTTTGTCGACTTTCTCAAAGAACCAGCTCTTCATAATATCAATTTTTTCTATTGTCTTTCTGTTCTCTACTTGGTTTAGCTCTGCTTTAATTTTTATTATTTCTTTCCTTCTGATGACTTTGAGTTTTGTCTGCTTTTCTTTTTTAGTCTGTAAGATGGGATGCTAAGATGTTTGCATGTGATTTTTCTTGTTTCTTAAGATAGGCCTGTAATGATATAAATTTCCCTCTTATTACCACTTTCGCTGTGTCCCAATAATTCTGATATGTTGTATTTTCATTGTCATTAGTTTCTATATATTTTTGAATGTCATCTTTTATTTGTTCTTTTATCCAGTCCTTTTTTAATAAGCTGTTGTTTAATCTCCATGAATATGGGGTTTTTTTCTGCTTTACTTTTACAGTTGATCTCCAATTTCAAAGCTTTGTGGTCTGAGAATACACTTGGTATGATTTCGATGTTCTTGAATTTGCTAAGGCTACTTTTTTGTCTCAGCATATGATCTATTCTTGAGAATGTTCCATGCGCACTAGAAAGAAGGTGTAGTCTCTTTTTGTTGGATGAAGTGTCCTGTAAATGTCAATGATGTCCAATTGCTGTAATGTGTCATTTAGAGCTGTTATTTCCTTATTTATTTTCCGTTTGGATGATCTGCCCATGGCTGTTAGCGGGGTGTTTAAGTCTCCCACTGTGATTGTGTATTCATCAGTTTCTCCTTTCAAGTCTGTTAGTAGTTTCTTTGTGTATTTTGGTGCATCCTGGTTGGGAGCATATATGTTGATTAGTGTCAAGTCTTCTTGTTGTTGCATTGTGCCTTTTATCATTATGTAATGACAATCTCTGTCTTTTACTATCTTTTTTAACTTGAAGTTTATTTCATCAGATATCAGTATGGTCTCTCCTGCTTTTCTCTGGTTACCATTTGCTTGGAATATTGTATCCCATCCTTTCACTCTGAGTCTGTGTTTGTCCTTACAGCTGAGGTGTGTTTCTTGGAGACAGCATATGGATGCCTTCTCTTTTTTTAATCCAGTCTGCTACTCTGTGTCTTTTTAATGGTGAGTTCAGTCCATTGACATTTAGAGTGATGAACGATATGTGAGGATTTCCTGTGGCCATTACTAATTTCTTTCTTTGTTTTTGTTTTATTTTTGTTTCTTTCTTGCTACCCTAACGTTGTTCCATTTTTCCTGATGTTTTGTTTCAGGCTGAAGAGCCTCCTTCAGTATTTCTCGGAGTGCTGGCCTGATGCTGGCAAATTCCCTCAGCTTCTGTTTGTCTGAGAAGGTCTTTATTCCACCTTCATATCTGAAAGATAATTTTGCTGGATAATTTATTCTTGGATGGAAGTTTCTGTCTTTTAAATTTTTGAATATTGGATTCCACTCTCTCCTGGCTTGTAGAGTTTCTGCTGAGAAATCTGATGCCAGCCTGATGGGTTTTCCTCTAAAGGTTAGAGTTCTTTTTTCCTTGGCTGCCTAAAGAATTGTCTCTTTGTCTTTAGTTTTGGACATCTTTAGTACCATGTGTCTTGGAGAAGATCTGTTGGGGTCCAGGTATCTGGGGGACCTGTTTTCTTCTTGAACTTGGGGTTCCAGATCTTTCCATAAGTTTGGAAATTCTCCTCCTCGATTTGCTTGAGTATGCTCTCTATAGATTGCTCTGCCCCCTTTTCTATTCCTATTATCCTGATGTTGTTATGTCTCATGGAGTCGGATATTTCTTGCAGAGTTCTTTCAATTCTTTTGGTTCTATATTCCCTCTCTTCCTCTTTCTGAGCTCTTTCCATGTTCTGATCTTCAATATCACTAATTCTTTCCTCCATCTAGTTGGTTCTGTTTCCTATGGCAGTTATTTCATATCTCACTTCTTTTAGGGTATTATTTATTTCTTGTATTTCCGTCTCAATCTTTCTTATGATTTGAATTTCTTTGTTAAATTGTTCTTTTTGTTCACAGAGTTCCTTTTTCATGTCTTTATATCTTTTTTTATATTATTTATCTCAGCTATGGTGTTCTGCCAATAGATTTTTATTTCTCTCACAGCCTTTAGAATGGCTGCTTTAAATTCTCCGTCACTTAAATGAGACCCTTCCATTTGTAAGAAGCTGTCTTCTGGGTGAATTTCATGTTCTTTCTGAGGAGTTTTAGTTTTTACGGAATTCATCCTGTCCGCTGGGTTCTTCCTCTTTGACATGAGGGCTTTTTGTTCAGTGCCCAGATTATTGCTTTTGTGGTGTCTTGCTGTAGGGCAGACACTAGGTGGCACTGGGGGTCAAGTTTTGGGGGAGAGGGGGGTGTTTGTTTCTTGTTTCTGATCTCCCGCTGTGTTTGGAGGCTATTCACATATATCCTGGGGAGAGACCAACAAAAGGTGTTGCAAAGGTGGCTCTGCCTTCTGCCCTTTGCTGGGGAAGCTGTTTCAAGTCTTGTTTCTGCTGCTGGAGTGAATGCTATCAAAGCAGTCTTTCTTCCCAGCACTGATTCATCACCTGGCTGTCTCCGGGCTCACACTGCTTTTAGAACCCTGGGGTGCACGTGGAAGTGCACGCTCCATAAGTCCAAAGCTGTGGGCCTGTCCTGAGACAGCAGAGTTGCCTTTGCAGCGTGCTGGGAACAGGAACTGCAGCCCTGTGTAGGTCTCTTGGAGGCTTAGAGCTGGGGTGTCATCTTTGCAGTTCAGAGTCCTCGCTTAGCCCTTCTACCAATCTAAAGTCCGGCTCCCGTGCCTGGCCTCTCCCCTCCCCCGAACTGCGCCGCACGGATCCTGTTGCAGTTTCTACTCCCTTCCTTCTCCCCAACTCGACCACTTCTTGCCAACCTTCAGGTGTTTACTTGCGATTTGTGAATTTCTCAATAGCCATTTTGTCACTCAGGGTCCTCTTTATGGCTCCTGGACGGCCGTTCAATTGTGTTCTCTGGGAGAGGATTTAGGGACCTCCTCTCCAGTCGCCATATTGTCTTCTCTCCTAATTTTTTTTTAATTGCAGAATATTCCATTGATATGAATAGATCCTAACTCATTTAACTATTTACCTTTTGATGACCATTTAATTTTTTGTTTATCTAAATCTTATTCCAAACATTGCTGAAGTAAAAATTCTTATTTAAGTTTCTGTGTTAGTGAACATGCATCAGAATATGAATTTAGGGCACTTCTAAGAATTAAAATTTCTGAATTAAAGAGCATGTGCATTTTAAGTTGATGGATATAAGAAAATCGCCAACCAAGTACTATACAGTTCTAATTTGGGTAACAACATCTGTAATATAAAAATGTGTATTCTGTTCATATTTATCCAGCTTTCTAACATTGACAAGGTGATGGGCTCTCTCTTCTTCCCTGGATGACATTCGATGATGGAAATGATTGGCTTTAAAGGTAACCATTTCATTGGCACTGACCCCTTTATTATTTTCTTTGAAGAAAAGGTTGAATTAGTCCTTGGTGAATCTGCATGGTCTTAACACTATAGATGATGGGATTGAGCACAGGAGGCACCAGAAGATAGACATTGGCCAGAAGTAGACCCATAGCAGGTACAGCGTGTTTTGTGAAACGGTGAACCAGAGCCACAATGATCATGGGCACATAGTACACAAGGACTGCATAGATATGTGATACGTATGTGTTGAGGGCCTTCTGCCGTCCCTCCCCAGAGGTAATTCGCAGCACTGTGTAGAGGATTAGCACATAAGAGATGACAATGAGCAGCGAGTCCAGACCAAAAGTGGAAGTAACGATGCAGAGCCCCAGCTTACTGTTGGGATGAGTGTCCCCACAAGGATGTTGGATTAAATCTGAATGAAGTCAATAGGAGTGGGAGAGGACATTGTAGCCACAGAACAGCAGACATTTCAGGAGAAAGGGCAATGGAAACATGAGTATCACCCCCTTTAGTACAAGTGCAACACCAGAACCAGCAATATGGGGCAGGGTCAAGATGGCAGTGTACTTCAATGGGTTGTAGATGGCCACAAAGTGGTCAGCAGACATGGCCAGCAGAACTCCTGATTCCATAATGGAAAATGAATGTATGGAGAACATTTGTAAAAGACAAGCTTCAACGTGTATCTCATTGGCACCAAAAAGGAAGATGCCCAGCACAGTGGGCAGTGTAGAAGCAGTGACACCAAGCTCAGCACAGGCCAGCATAGCTAGGTATAGAAACATCGGCTGGTGCAGAGAGGTGTTTTTCTTGATCACTACCAGAATCAAACTATTGCCCACATGGGTTACAAGATAGATGGAGCAGAATGGGAAGATAAACCAAGGGTACAGGGCTTCCAGACCAGGGAGACCAGTCAGCACAAAATATTTTGGGGCAAATTGACTGCAGTTGAACATTTTCCTATACCTGGAGCCTGGGAACTTTGAACCACACAGGTGCCAGGGATACAACCTGGAGTGAGGCACATAAAGGTTAATGGAATATAAGAAGAAACACCAACTATCTCTGCCTAGTGCGATCTGCCAATTTATGTCTCTCCTCTCATCAACAACCAGTTCCATTTGGTCTTTAATACTAAAAAGCTGAGTCATGACATGCAAATAAGCATATGTTCATAGCAAGGGGATATGGTAGAAAACAATCCCCTATACTGATTTCATTTTCTGTATTTGGTAGGAACTGAATGTTTCTCATGCCTCTATCAACAGATGGTATTGTGTTGTTTAAAGAAGACATCATTGGAAAGACACTGACATAAAAAAGTCACAATCTATCATTCTATAAATTTCCTTTAGAGCATGTTGGATTTTAAATGACTGATGAGCACAGAGGTTATTAATACAATTATTTCAGTGTTGGTATAGAATTGCTTAGGAGATAAAGATTATAAATGCCATTCCTGTCACTCCAAGCTGCATCAAAGACTGCTCTCCATTGGAGACACAGAATTACCTAACTTTACCTGAATAAAACATATCTAACATGGGCTAAATTCTCCGTATTTATTCCACATCCTTGTGTATGAACACTTTGGTTTTTATATGTGGCAGGGAAGAGTGTAGAAAAAAGTTAATGTTATAAAGGTAAATGAAAATAAATATTTGGCCCACTGGAATTCTTATTAATGAAAAGATGTATTCTGCCCATTGGCAAATTTCTCTCATATTGTCAGTCAACATATTGCAGTGTTATTAATCAATGCTTACAGTGTATTTGGGCACAATGAGCCAGAGTTCTAGAGTATGGTACCTCAGACCTTGCTTCTGAAACTGCAAAAATAATTACAACAATTGTTATCCAGGATGCCCCAGGCATCAGTAGTGCTGATGCCTTCTGAAACCCCACCTGAAAAGGCAACCTGAATCTCTTTACATCATCCAAGAGAAGTGTATCTGTTAAGGAAAGAAGCATACCAAGAAGATTCATCTAAGGTGAAACTTCCACACCTAAGAATGGGAAGTCAATTTAAAATCTCTGTGTTAGAATAAAATTTAAGAGAGGAAAAAACATTTCTCTCATTAGGTAAAAAAATAAAAAGAAAAACAAACAAACAAAAAAAACCATATCTGTTTCACCACTGGAAACAAACAAAAAAATTATTGTCTAGGGGAAAATGTATCGAAGATGAGGAAGTTGGAGGTATTGGAAGGTGGGATTATAGTTGAATTTCCAAAAATGATTTTAAACTTTTGATTTCTACTTTCTAGTGGGCTATTCTTTGAGCTTGACTTTTTAAATCTTTAAATTGAAAATAATCATATATACAATGAATACAATATTATATAAATAACATAATAATGTGTATAAAAGGATCTTGCAAACTGCAATAATCACCAGCTATAAGAAAGTAATATTGGCCATTGTGGGAGACATTAGGTCTTGAGTGAAGACCCACTTCTCAGGGATAAACAGTGATAACATAAGTGTTCCTTGATTAGGAACCACTTAGGCTATGGATACTTTAAGCTTGATCTTCTTTCTAATTAATATTTGAGGTATATTGTCCCTATCAAGTCACCCCTTCCATGTCTCAAGGTACCATATTATTAATAATCAACTCAAAATAATTTACTTTCTTAAGATTTTGATATATTTTAAGGCATTTCCTTGGATTACTTAGGGGGCACTATTCATTAATAGTTATGTACCTTGTTTATTATTCTCACAGTACTATGCATGAAAGGTATGACTGCAGACTCTGAGTTTAGATTGCCAGAGTTGAAATCCTGGCTCAGTCACTTGTTCTCTGGCTTTCCATGTTCTCATCTGTAAAGCAGAGATAATTATAATATGTAGTCCCATAGATTTGTTTTGAGGCTTAAACAAGTTAAGGTATATGGAGCAGTTGGTATACAATATTCTTTCAATAAACTTTACTAATGTTGGTGAAATAATAATGATAGTAATAATCATCAATAATTAAAAGTCAGCATTTCATTTTTATATAATAATTTTTCATTCAGATTTTTCTTTTCCCATCCTTATGGATAATATATATATATATAGGCAATGAAGCAATTCCTTAATTGCTTAAAATTTTTTAGCTTGAAGATGTCAACTTTGTATCTTTATTCCAACCTTATTATGCTGAGTCATTACAAGTATCTCAAATGTCTCAAAGAAATCATTTGACCATGCTTTCTGATCCATATGAGACACTTCACCTTACACCTATTCAAAAAAATTGCTACTTTCCACAAGTTCCTCTGAGATTAAAATAAAATAAAAAATGCTTGCATAGGAAATGAGTTACTGTTTAGAACTGTCAGTACTAAGTATCATTTGCCATGTAAACAGAAGATGAAGTTTTAGAGAGAATATGCTTGCCATGTTACAGGTTGTGGGGAGGAAAAAGTGGTTGGAATTCATCCTGTATTTTGTGTTTCTCATCTTCACTGTCTATTGGTGAGTGTGTTATTAATACATTTGGACATTATAAAAAAGTGAAGAAAAAACTGATTCTAAAATACATGGTATTCCTTGGTTGGCACTGTAAAATGGCCTGGTGGAGAAGAAGGTAGTGATATCTATATATCACCCATCAGTTTGAATTAATACAGGAAACAGTGATTTTGTTCTTTGTACCACTATTCAAGATGAAAGAAAAATTCGTTATAATTCATACATGCACCATCTAAGAATGGCACACTTCTTAATATCTATAAAACTCCAGTGTGATTTAACTCCTTAACTCCTCTATAAGTCTTGACACACTATAACTTGCCTTTTCCCTTCTGGTCATTTCTGTTATTTTTGTTTGTTTGTTTTAATTATTGCAGTTTGCTTTTATTTTTTTCCATTTTCTTACATAAAAACTGTGGCATTCAATTAAAATTTATATTTTAAAACAAATACAAGTTCTACCATTGTTTTATAACATCTGGCTCATATGTCAATTTTGTGGTGTCTTTTCTTACTCATGTCTGTAGTTAATCACTTTATATAGCAGCCCTGTACAGCATTTCTCTTTAATCTAGTCATTTATGTTACTTCTTCTAGTTGTTTGCAAGTTCTTTCAATGACCTACAGCCTATGTTTTAAGCATATCACCAGTGCTTAATGGGAAGAGAGGAAAGGGGGCAGGGACAGCAGGAAAAACGGTACACACTAATATACAGTGTTATTATTTTCAACTACATGTTTGGGGAGAAAAGTTTTTCATCTTCTTTTATCAAATGAAAGCTTCTTTGAGGACAAAAAATAATATGATATTCTTTTATTGTATCTGAGGAATTGTTATTGTAGGAAGTCAGAGATTGACACTAATGCATAAGATGTGAGAGATACGTGGGAGATGTGAGGAATAAGTGGAAAATAAAAGGAAAAGTTGAAGTCTGATATTTGGTTGAGAAAAAGGCAAGTAAAAATTATCAGAAAATAAAATAAAATGCATTGATTTAGTATCATGGATCGGGCAATTTGGACGGGTGTCCTGTGTGTGTTATCTCTGTTCACGTCATCTTATTTACCATCAACATACTCAAAATGACCTAACCATATCCATTTTATAACTTGGGAGAGTGAGAAGTTGGCACTTCAAGTGACTTGCCAAAGTCCAGTGGCAAAATTCAAGTTAAAGTTAGGAGAGAAAGGGAGCCTGAAAAAAGCCATGCAAGGAAGCCAGTGAGAACACCTGAGATTGAGTAGAGATGAGGCTGAGCCATTCAGAGAGGGAAATGAGATATGAGTGAAAAGTGTAGATCATCATTGAGTTGGGATTAAAAATTACCAGGTCCTAAAGGTTATGTAGCTCCCAGCATGGGACAGTGGGGACAAGACCTATTTGTATGGAAGGTGAAGGAGAGGGGAGTAAATAGGCTAAAGAAATAAAGATAGATTTAAAAACAATTAAATATCTAGTTTAAAAAGAACTGGATTTGGGAACAAAATGGAGGGTTCTCTTTCTCACTTTCTCTTAACAAACAGAAAAGATGAGTAAAATAGATCCCAAGTGTTTCTTAGCCACAACAAAACTTTCTGGATACAGTAAGTCTGTGTCTTCCAGGGAGAAGCAGTCTTTCATGACAAGAGAAAAAAATAACAAAATATGTGCTGGAAATGAGCTGTATCTCAGAATAAAACCCTTTGGTTCATCTCACCTGAACATGTTTTCTATCCTCCTGATCCCATAGGCTGGACTTCTGGGCAAACTCCACTCCTCTATGAGGGACTACCTGCTCTTCAATGTATTTGGTCTCAGGCCTGGTCTCCAGCTCTCTAAGTGGAGGAGGAGCTGACCGGTCTTTTTATTTATCATGACTCTGGAACTAGCCCTTCCCTTCTTCCAACTTTGCCAGTAAATCCCATTGGAGATGTAGACAAACCAGCCTGAGAAGAACATGCTGCTATTAGGCCTGCAGAAATAACTAGGTCAAAAGCAGAGTATGCCAAGAGATTTTCTCTGGGGAACAATAAGTAAAAGTCTAAGAAAACACAGAACAAGATGATGCAGGTGTGGGGGGGAAGACAAGATGGCGACTGGAGAGGAGGTTCCTAAAGCCTCTCCCAGAAAACACTATTGAACGGCCATTCAGGAACCAAGAAAGAGGACCCTGAGTGACAAATCGGCTGCTGAGAAATCCACAAATCGCAAGTAAACACCTGAAGGCTGGCGAGAAAGTGGCGAGTCGGGGAGAGGGAAGGGAGCACAGACGGAGCACGCAGGACGCGATCCCTGCTGACTATTCCGAGCTGCGCAGTTTGGGGGAGGGGAGAGAGACTGGGGAGCTGGGGACGAAAGGAGTTTGGGAGCCAGCCTCTGGAACTTTTGAGTGGTAGAAGGGCTGAGCGAGGACTCTGAACTGCAAAGATAACACCCCAGCTCTAAGCCCCCTGGAGACCTACACAGGGCTGCTGTTCCTGTTCCCAGCCTGCTGCAAAGGCGACCCTGCTGTCTCAGGCCAGGCCCACAGCTTTGGACTTATGGAGCAGGCACTTCCTCATCCACCCCAGAGTTCTGAAAGCAGTGTGAGCCTTTAGACAGCCAGGTACTGAATCAGGGCTGGGAAGAAAGACTGATTTTCCCCAGCAAAGGGCCAAAAGCCTTTTGTTGGCCTCTCCCCAGGATATATGCGCATAGCCTCCAAACGCAGTAGGAGATTAGAAACAAGAAACAAACAGCCCCCTCTCCCCCAAAACTTGACCCCCAGCGCCACCTAGTGTCTGCCCTACAGCAAGACACCACAAAAGCAATAATCTGGGCAGTGAACATAAAGCCCTCATGTCAAAGAGGAAGAACCCAGCGGACAGGATGAATTCCTTGAAAACTAAAACTCCTCAGAAAGAACATGAAATTCACCTAGAAGATAGCCT
>PVJL010015823.1:0-22939 GCA_004026885.1 Lyroderma lyra
TCAATCTCATTGCTATTGATTGGTCTATTTAGATTATCCAGTTCTTCTTGGTTCAGTCTTGGTAGGCTATAAGTTTCTAGAAACTTGTCCATTTCTTCTAGATTGTTAAATTTTGTGGCATAAAGTCCTTCATAATATTTTCTTATAATCCTTTGTATTTCTGTGGTATCAATGGTAATTTCTCCCCTTTCATTTCTAAGGTTGGATATTTGTGTCCTTTCCTTTCGTCCTTTGATTAGTCTCGCCAGGGGTTTGTCAATTTTGTTGACTTTCTCAAAGAACCAGCTCTTCATGATATTAATTATTTCTATTGTCTTTCTGTTCTCTAATTGTTTGAGCTCTGCTTTAATTTTTATTATTTCTTTCCTTCTGCTGACTTTGGGTTTTGTCTGCTCTTCTTTCTCGAGTTCTTTCAGATGGGATGCTAAGATGTTTGCTTGTGATTTTTCTTGTTTCTTAAGATAGGCCTGTAATGATATAAATTTCCCTCTTATTACCGCTTTCGCTGTGTCCCAATAATTCTGATACATTGTATTTTCATTGTCATTAGTTTGTATATATTTTTTAATCTCATCTTTTATTTGTTCTTTTATCCAGTCCTTTTTAAATAAGCTGTTGTTTAATCTCCATGTATATGTGGTTTTTTCTGCTTTCCTTTTACAGTTGATCTCCAATTTCAAAGCTTTGTGGTCTGAGAATACACTTGGTATGATTTCGATCTTCTTGAAATTGCTGAGGCTACCTTTGTGTCCCAGCATATGTTCTATTCTTGAGAATGTTCCATGCACACTAGAAAAGAAGGTGTAGTCTCTTTTTGCTGGATGAAGTGTCCTGTAAATGTCAATGATGTCCAATTGCAATAATATGTCGTTTAGAGCTGTTACTTCCTTATTTATTTTCTGTTTGGATATTTTTCCATGACTGTTAGAAAGGTGTTTAAGTCTCCCTCTATGATTGTGTTTTCATCAGTTTCTCCTTTCAAGTCTGTTAGTAGTTTCTTTGTATATTTTGGTGCATCCTGGTTGGGAGCATATATGTTGATTAGTGTCAACTCTTCTTGTTGTTGCATTGTGCCTTTTATCATTATGTAATGACCATCTTTGTCTTTTACTATCTTTTTTAACTTGAAGTTTATTTCATCTGATATCAGTATGGCCACTGATTACCATTTGCTTGGAGTATTGTATCCCATTCTCTGGTTACCATTTGCTTGGAGTATTGTATCCCATCCTTTCACTCGGAGTCTGTGTTTGTCCTTACAGCTGAAATGTGTTTCTTGGAGACAGCATATGGATGCATTCTGTTTTTTAATCCAGTCTGCTACTCTGTGTCTTTTTATTGGTGAGTTCAGTCCATTAACATTTAGAGTGATGATTGATATGTGAGGATTTCCTGTGGCCATTACTTATTTCTTTCTTTGTTTTTGTTTGTTTGTTTGTTTGTTTGTTTGTTTTTGTTTCTTTCTTGTTGCCCCAACTTGGTTCCATTTTTCCTGATGTTTTGTTTCAGGCTGAAGAGCCTCCTTCAGTAGTTCTTGGAGTGCTGGCCTCGTGCTGGCAAATTCCCTCAGCTTCTGTGTGTCTGAGAAGGTCTTTATTCCACCTTCATATCTGAAAGATAATTTTGCTGGATAATTGATTCTTGGCTGTAAGTTTCTCTCTTTTAAATTTCTGAATATTGGGTTCCACTCCCTCCTGGCTTGTAGAGTTTCTGCTGAGAAATCTGATGCCAGCCTGATGGGTTTTCCTCTAAAGGTTATAGTTCTTTTTTCCCTGGCTGCCTTGAAAATTGTCTCTTTGTCTTTAGTTTTGGACATCTTTAGTACCATGTGTCTTGGGGAAGATCTGTTGGGGTCCAGGTATGTGGAGGACGTGTTTTCTACTTGAACTTGGGGTTCCATATCTTTCTATAGGTTTGGAAAATTCTTATCTACTATTTGTTTGAGTATGCTCTCTGTAGATTGCTCTGCCCCCTCTTCTATTCCTATTATCCTTATGTTGTTTTGTCTCATGGAGTTGGATATTTCTTGCAGAGTTCTTTCAATCCTTTTGGTTCTGTATTCCCTCTCTTCCTCTTTCTGGGGTGTTTCCATGTTCTGATCTTCAATATCACTAATTCTTTCCTCCATCTTGTTGGTCCTGTTTCCTATGGCAGTTATTTCATTTCTCACTTCTTTAATCGTATTATTTATTTCTCGTATTTCCATCTCAATCTTTCTTATGTTTTGAATTTCTTTGTTAAATTGTTCTTTTTGTTCACAGAGTTCCTTTTTTATGTCGTTTATATCCTTTTTATATTATTTATCTCAGCTATGGTGTTCTGTCAATAGGTTTTCATTTCTCTCACGGCCTTTAGAATTGCTGCTTTAAATTCTCTGTCACTTAAATCCGACCCTTTCATTTGTAACAAGCTGTCTTCTGGGTAAATTTCATGTTCTTTCTGAGGTGTTTTAGTTTTTAAGATATTCATCTTCTCTGCTGGGTTCTTCCTCTTTGACATGAGTGCTTTCTGTTCAGTGCCCAGATTATTGCTTTTGTGGTGTCTTGCTGTAGGGTAAACACTAGGTGTCACTGGGGGTCAAGTTTTGTTGGAGAGGAGGCTGTTTGTTTCTTGTTTCTGATCTCCTACTGCATTTGGAGGCTATGCGCATATATCCTGGGGAGAGGCCAACAAAAGGCACTCCAAAGGCGGCTCTGTCTTCTGCCCTTTGCTGGGGAAGCTGTTTCCAGGCTTGTTTCTGCTGGGTGGGGTGAATGCTATCAAATCAGTCTTTCTTCCCAGTCCTGATTCAGTACCTGGCTGTCTGTGGGGTCACACTGCTTTCAGAACCCTGGGGTGCACGAGGAAGTGCATGCTCCATAATTCCAAAGCTGTGGGCCTGGCCTGAGATAGCAGGGTCGCCTTTGCAGCAGGCTAGGAATAGGAACTGCAGCCCTGTGTAGGTCTCCGGGGGGGCTTAGAGCTGGGGTGTCATCTTTGCAGTTCAGAGTCCTCGCTCAGCCCTTCTACCATTCAAAAGTTCCAGAGGCTGGCTCCCAAACTCCGTCCCCAGCACCCCAGTCTCTCTCCCCTCCCCCAAACTACGCAGCTCTGAATAGTCAGCAGGGATCGTGTCCCGTTGTGGTCTGTCTCTGCTCCATTCCCTCTCCCCAACTCGCCCCCTTCTCGCCAACCTTCAGGTGTTTACTTGCGATTTGTGAATTTCTCAACAGCCGTTTTGTCACTCAGGGTCCTCTTTCTTGGCTCCTGGGCGGCAGTTCAATTGTGTTTTCTGGTAGAGGCTTTAGGGACCTCCTCTCCTGTCGCCATCTTGCCTTCTTCCATTTCTCATGTCTGTTTGCAATCACCCAATTCTTCTTTTAACTTCTATACCATTCTGTCATGTTTTCACAACACTATTTCTACTCATCATTAACACATAGCTCAGTCTTTCAGTTTTTTGTTTATTTGTTTGTTTGTCTGTTTGTTGGTATATGGGTATTTCTGTGGCTGGAAATCGAACCCAGGCCACAGCACTGACAGCGCCAGCGCTGAAGCCTTAAGTCACTACACCACCAGGAAACTCCCAGTCTTTCAATTTTTGAGCCAATTATTTTGTTCTCAAAATGTCAGGACACATGCCACATGAAAACAAAAGCAATTGAAAAATATTGAGTAACAAATAATGTATTTAATATTAGTGAACTGTTGTAATTATAATATTTTCAATTGCACTATTTTTTTTTACTTTTTAACAGTTCTGTCTTATAGAAGCTGGCTTCTCAAGAATTATTTAATATACAATTTTTATTCTCTTGTGATTTAAAGATAAAGTATGACAATGTTTAGCATATCTCTTAAAAATGAGATATGCACATGTAGTTATAAAATTAATGTTAACTAGCATAAGAAACCTGACTGAACAAGGTCTAAATAGTTGGATGTGTAACAGAAACTGTAAAGAGAATGGTATGCTAGCTATGCTTCTTTGCTTATGTATTACAAATGACCAAGGCCAGAGAGGTAAACACTGGATCTGGGCAGACTGAGAAAGAATTGAGGAGCCACAGGAAATGTAAACATAGCTTTAATTCCAGAAGTGAAGCACTAACAAAGTGACATCCAGGAGTTCCCCTACAATAGCTCATAGTCCATAGCTAGTACATAGTCCATAGCTTGCTTTTAGCTTGCTTCCATAGCCAGTTCATAGTCTATAGCTCACTCTTAGCTCATTCCTATAGTTAGTTCACCCCGGAGAGTTCCATCCCCTTATATAAGCAAGAGAACAAAGGTAGCAGGCTGCCAAGGTCAAGATCAGAAGGCACATATGCAATGAAGTGCCTGACAAGTCACTTCAAGTCACTGTTACTGTGTATGCATCATCACAGTAGAAACTCAGTGAGAAAGCCTGAACTATTTCATTATTCCCACTTTTCACCCCTTCAGGGTTTATCACCTCACAATTTATTTGGCAAGATATCTTCTGTGTTGGAGTTCCCTGATGGTGTAGTGGCTTGAGGCTTCGGTGCTGGTGCTGTCAGCGCTGCGGCCTGGGTTCAATTCCCAGCCAGGGAGCTACCCACATACCAGAAAGCAAAAAAAAAAAAAAAAGATATCTTCTGTGATGTTCCCTGTGGAAGGAGTGTGTTACACTGCATGCAAATATCACCACAACAATAAAGACTGCAACAAGAAGATACAATAGTACATGCAATGACAGAAACAGAACATTGCTTTCTTGCAAATATGCCCCCTATTTTGTCAATGTAAGCATCTGGGCATTGCCACTGCATGGTTTTATGACCTAATCATATACCCATACTGGAATAAGATACGTGGTTCGTACAATCATAGGGGAAGTAGCCACAATGCTTTCATTTGCCAAAAGGGCAGCATTTATAACCATCAATTGTTTTTCCACCAAAGAGTAACAGATTTCAGCCCTTTTCCATAATTGGGACTAGAAGCCTATGGGCTATTTCAATCACTCAGAATGAAGCCATATGCCTCAGCCAAAGCCCTCTGCAGTGATATATACATCCAACTGACAAGGCTGGGCAGCGTTAAACACATGAGAGCTTAGGTCACTCCAATGATATGCTTGGAGAAATCAAAGGATGCCTAGTCCCTGACCATCCAGTCAAAATGAGTCCCTTTTCTAGCCAATAAATATGAGGTCCTTAGCAGTTGATCCAAATGGGTAAAAAATGCTCCACAATATTCTGGGAGTCCATAAAACTTTTGTAATTTCTTAACAGGGGTAGATTCAGGGCAGGCTTGTATCTTATCTATAACAGTGTTGGGAATAACCTCTGTCTTACCTGATTAAACAATCTCCATGAACTTGACAAAGAAGTAGGACCCTTGCAGCTTCTTTCATAGAGCACCCAACCACACGTTTTCAGGTGGGTTAGGAGAGCAGGAACAGTGCCCTCTAGATCAGCAAGTGAGTCACTTGCTAATATGATATCATCAATGTAATAGTGAAGATGAACACACTAAGTAAGACTGGGACCATTATGTCAAGTCCACTTCCACCAGTTTGTGGCAAAGCATGAGGCTATGCAAGTGCCCCTTAAGAAGAGCTCTGAAAATCATTCCCTTCACCATTTACACTTGGAAGTGAAATTCTCCTGCCATACTGTTCAACCACAGCCCTTGCAATAAGTTCATTTCCAAGATATACTCAGGGATGAGGGACACATAAATCCTATATATCTTCAGTGGAAGACAGTCTATCTCCAATGGATATCTGTTCGTTTTACTCAAATGGTTTGCACCCATGTAGTAATCAATGACTACTGGGGCTCCAGAGAACTTCACCAGATTCCCATACAAGAAAGAACATTCAGTGCCCACATTTACTAGGGCCACATGAATATTTTGTCCCCCATAGCTACCAATGACTCTTAGGGCTCCTCAGCTTCCCCACAGCTCTCACTAACAGCTAGAGTGTCCTTGCCCCTCACAGCCCTCACTGACTGGTAGAATGTCTTCGCCCCCTGCAGCTCTCAGTGACTGCTCAGTTGCCTTTGTCCCACCAAAACTCTCACTAGCTGCCAGAGAGTTTTTGCCCTCTGCAACCCTTATTGACAGCTAGGGCTTTGGGTCCTGTGGTTCTTTAACCCTAGCAGATACTAGATACACCCACATTGGGGTTCACCTCACCCTTAGAGGTTCACTTTTCTTGGCCACTGGTGAGGAAAAAGGGACAGGGAGCCTTAGCCTCTAGCTCAGTGGTTCTCAACCTTCCTAATGCCGCGGCCCTTCCTCATGGTGTGGGGACCCCCATAAAGTTATTTTCGTTGCTACTTCATAGCTGTAATGTTGCTACTGTTACGAATCATAATGTAAATATCTGATATGTGTTTTTGGATGGTCTTAGGTGACCCCTATGAAACGGTCGTTTGAGCCCAAAGGGGTCGCGACCCACAGGTTGAGAACCGCTGCCTCTGTCTAGCTGCTCCGCATTCAGCACCTCATTTATCTCATTCCCCTGCTGGCTGCAAGGGCGGTGGAACCTCATGGTAATTATGCTTTCCCCACCCCCACAGGCATTTTTAGCAGGGCCTACCACTATTTATTGGCTGCCAGCTCTGTGCTTCTCTCATGAGGCAGGGGAGCAGGAGGTGGGTCACTGCAGGCCAGACAAGGGATGAGGAAAAGCCAGGCCACAGCCACTCACTCAGGTGTTCACACTTTCTCAGCTTTCATTTGTGCCACAGGCTTGGGGTCTCTCCAGGCTGCTTCCCCCTGTGACTGCCTCTGCCTCTGTCTCCTCCTCTTTTACTTGGAGGTGAAGGTAGCCTCAGTTCAGGCAGGACTGCAACATAAACAATCCAAAGAGGGTAGAGGAAGTGGAACTGTACCTCTGGTTTTTCTCTCCTCTTCCAAGGAGCCTATCACAACAATGAGGGTGGTTTCCCCATCTCCCCTGGAAGTCTGACATAACAATGGGAAAACCCCTCTCCAACCCTGACCACAAGAGCCAAAATTCTTCCTCCAGCAGCTGCCTGGTTTTTTCCACAGCCTTCACCTATATCTTCATCAGGTTCAGCTTGGTTTGGAGCACCAGAACCTGCACAGCTTGTCACAGGGTTGATTCCAATTCTACCCATGTAGCCATAAGATAGAGCCACCCCTCAGCACCAGCAGCCATGTAATTACTTGCCTTATTGAAAGTTTCTCCTAGGACCTGGAGAGCTTTCTCCACATATATTGACTTCCCATCAGTCTCAGGCCATTCCTGAGGAGGCACCCACACAAAAAGGAGATGTGCCACAGAGTACCACATACTTGGGGTGGGCCATCTCTAAATCCCAACCTCCAAGGGTGTAGAAGGGGCCATACTCATCTGCTGTGTATCCTATTCATGATGCCAAGTGAATTTCAAATTATCAAAGCCAGAGAGGTTCACTGGATCCATGTAAACTAGAAGAGAATCTGAAAACCAAAGTCAACTTAAACATAACCTTTATTTCAGAAGCGGAGCAGCAACAAAGTAGCATCTGGGAGTTCCCCCTCAATAGTTCCTAGCCCATAGCTAGCTAAGCTTTCATAGCTCACTCTTAGCTTGCTCCCATAGCTAGCTTTCTCCTGGACAGTTTTATTTCCTTGTATATGCTGAAGAACAAATTTGGCAGTTGTCAAGGGCAAGCTCAGAATGCAAATACTCAACAAAATGACTGCCCCCTAGGACAGTGCAAGTCACAGTTACAAAGCAGGTGCAAATCATTTCAACAGAAGCTAAGAAAGAAAGTCTAAGCTGTTTCATTTTCTTTACAGCTATCTTCACATGTTCAGTTCTTCCCAACTAACCAGTCTTGCCCTGTTTATTATTTTTGTGCCATTTCTCACCCAGCACTTGATGATGGCTGTTATTTACATATTACTGAAGTGGCACTGAAAGTGACCAGGAAACCCAAAGAAGAATGCATACTAAAAATATTCCAGTGAGAAAATAAAGGAAAAAAAGCTAGAAGGTTGCTTTTTACATAGCATACATGAATTCATAAAATTGTATTGATGTTGCGCCAACCAGTTTACAGCTTATTTTCTTTCATGCTGTTTGAAAAGCTCAAAAAACATTATTTGCCTTTGTAGCCAATGAAGCTTCATTAGTTCATTTGTGAACAGGCAATACAAAAATTTCTGAAAAATTCTAACGGCTACAAATCTCATAAGTATACTAACTGTATCATTTTAGTCACCCATGGTATAGATTGATAAATTAGTGGAATGTGACATTAAACAATAAAAAGAGTGCTTACTATAAAATATTAAACCAATAATTGATAATTTTTAAATTTCAAGGCTTTTCAATGTTGCATACTGAACTGAAATTAAATTCCACTAATTGCCAGTAATTTACCCTGTTAGCAGAAACCCACTTTATATCTATATCAACTTACAAATCTCTATGTGACTTCAGTTATTTTGTCTGATATGACATAGCTTGTGTATATGAATTAGAGCCTGGTTACCCATGGAACTGTGATATACAACAATACACATGTTAATACACATGACCATTGTTAAAAACCTGAATGCTTATTTATTTAGAAAAACGTGTTCTTGCTTATTTTGTTTTGGATGATGTGGAACCAGTTGTAGTTATTATTTAAATTTTTAAGACATTAATGTTGCTGCTCTAAAGCCATACTATAAACTAAATTTTACAAGGACCCAGGTGCTTCAGTGCACTTCAGACTTTTTTGATAGAGATTTTCTAGTGAAGTAAGATAGACAGATTACAAACTCTCATAAATAGAATCATAATAGCTGAAGTAACTCAGGTGGTGGTGTGAGAAATATAAGAGTGTTCTATGCATTATTTGTCTGTGACATATTTTTCAATTTATAATTCTTTAGTTTTCAGGTGTCATCAAACAATTACAAGAAACTGAAAGACTTTTGTGACTGTACAAGCTCTCATAGGACACCTGAAAAGGGACTCTGGATTCACCTTTGCCCCATGAATACTGAAGCTGGTTTCAGAGAGAAAAATGGCAGTGGATGAATATCAGTGTTTTGTAATGGTTATTTTTTTCTAGTGATCTTGAAATTAAGACCAAAAACACTTATGTGTTTGAAGATCTGTGCTTACAATAAAGTCTATTTACAGAACTCTTCCTAAAAAATTGAACAAGCTGTATGTCACTTAAGTGCATTGTATCCTGAAATCATTTATAACATTTTTAACAATATGTAATTGCTTGTAACAGGTGACAGGCCAAGAACCAATTGTATGAGACATTCAGATCAAGTGCCTTGTGTCAGAACACAGCACTATGTCAACATTATTGCTCATCGCAATTCACAAAAGCATGTACTTGTTTGAAATGGCACTGTGCTGAAATGTAACATTTTCTGACCATTTTCAAAATTAGTTGGTTTTCTTTAGATTTGTCAAGCCATTTCAATTTCAAAATAATTAATGGCACTTTAAAACACTAAGAACAATTTTACATTTAAGCATGCCCTATTACAGGGTAAATAATACTATTTCACATCATCTTTATTACTTAATGCAATCTAATTACAAAATTTTGGTGAATAAAATACACCACACTCATGAAAGAAATTCTTAGTTGTAATTTTTAAACATTATAACAATTTAGTTAAAATTGTTGAAAACATATTCAAAATGTGAAATTGGAAATTTGTAATTTGTCACTGCATTGTCATAAGTAAAATTTGAGAACAAAGTTTAGAAATACAAAATATTGATTTGTATATTTCAAGATAAATTATGTTGACTAAAACTTCTAAAATTATGAATTTAAATTTAACACAACAACCTGACCACACAGTGTCTTTGTAACTTACTGTGGGTTCTGCAATGGTGTGCAGATTATTTTTTCACTCTACAGTTGACTGGCATATAGATTTTGCACTCTATCCCTACTTTTCATGTTTTTCTGGTCTCCATCCCCATGATTTCTGTATCCACAAATTTATTTCTGGTTTTTCTTTATCATCATATCTTGCTTCCCCTTGTTACCTTATATGAGATCAAAATTTAATGGTTTTCATTTTCTGTAGCCTTACATATTACATTTCACTCAAATTGGGAGGGGTTTTAAAGCCAGATTTACACAATAAATGTAAGAGATTTATTTATATCTAGTGAGTCACAAAACCAGAAGCTGCTGGCTAAATGGACACTGATAATTTACAATGCTCTTCAATGAGCAGCAATCTCCAGGCTAAAAGCTAGTGGCTCAACAAGCCTCAGGGCTAAAGTTTGAATCTTGTCTCAGCAAACCAGATACCAGAGAATGCAAATGTGGCCCGCAATTGAATGACAAATAATGACAGTGCATGGAACAGCATGGTTGCTTCATAATTTTCACTGTGTAATGTCAATTTTTAGTTCACACCAGAACTGACTTATTTGGTCTAGCTATCAATCTAAGTTGCAGGGTCACTAGCGACCCTGAAGAATATATGCTCTCTGATCTCCTCTGAAGTGAAGGTGCAATGAGGGTGGTTCTACAAATTAGTAAGCCTTCAATAAGTATTTGACATTCTTTGAGTAGTTGCAGTATACAGGAATCCTTACATGTCATTTTAAGTTTGAGACCCACATATCAAATGTTTGCTATAGATCAAAGTTTACAGCTAGTAGCCTGTAAATTCATTTATTACATAACTTAGTCCAGGGTTTCCAGGAAAAAAGATAAAACCCAAATTTGAAAAAGACACCTTTAAGAAGGTTTGGCCTTAAATTTCCCTGCAATAAGAAGTTCAAAGCGTCAACGCATTTACTGTTTTGAAGAATCAGTACAACAGTAAACACCATAAAATGCTACTGCAGGAGGGTTGCCCTTTCACCATTACACGGAATGTCTAATGTCCTTTAATGCTTTATTTAGCTCCAGCTCTATAGACTGACAAAGCAGTCACTAAAACTCACTTCATCTGCCTTCACACTAGCCCCATGTAGTGTTCACTTAACTTGTGTCCTCAAATTCTTCTTATGAAAAATTAAACCAGCATGACTCAGTAAAGAATGATAATCCATAAAAGTTCTCTGGAATGTAAGAATTCCACTAACTTAAGTTACTTTCCCCACACTGCCTTAGTGGCAGAGGTTGCATTCACAATCAATGCTTTTTAGAAGAAAAACTAGGTATCAATTAATCACAGCTGTTGTGTGTATTGTCAATGTTGGCAGTCTCAGCAGCTTTTATTTCTCTGCACACTTCGGATTGTCATTCAGTTCTCCATTAGTGATCATTCTGTCTGTGACACACTGACTTTATTTGACATCGCTCTAGAAATTTTTTGCTGTGTTGTTGTTGTTGTTCTTTAGGAAAAAAACCCTTCTCAAAAACTTGTTTTTTCAAACTCCAATTACCCTTTCACTACCCACTTTATAACCTTTCTTGTTTTGTAACTTCACCAGGTTTTCTACAATTGCCATATTACCACTTTCTTCCTTTGATAGTTGCAACACTTTCAATGTGGTTGTATGCTTTTAGCGCCAATTTTTTCACTTTTTCCTACAAAGCTTTTTCATTCTTCTTTTGCCTCATGTCACCTTAAATCAACCCAATGTTTTTTCTCTCCACTCCACCACTGCAGAACATATTCATAATTACTTCACACTTAACTGCTGTCTATTAATAGCCCCTTATTCAACTATTTAAGCCCATCATTATATTTTGAACTGATCAGTGCACATGTAATATGAAGACAAGTGAAAGTGAAATACATTTAAGAATGGAGAATATATTCAGTATCAGTGCACTTTGCTAATTTTAATATTACTTAAACCCAAAACCAATTTCCACTATTTAAATTTTCTGTTATAAAGAAACTAACTTGTCATAAATTATTCAGTATACCCTTCTTATTTTCCCTCAACTTCAAAACAAATTATGACTGTGTTTGACAAGTTTAAAAAAAAAAACACTGATGTAAATGTACTTTAAAATAAACTTTAAATAATATCAGGGCACTGATGGAGCAAAGCCATAATTCTTAAGCTCGCAGCTTAGCTAGGCTGCTCCTTGAATCTCATTTAGGCCTAGTTTCTGTGCATTTTCCCCAGATCTTTTTCTCATTCAAGCTTGCCTTTCCTTCACAGCTAAGTCTAGGCTCATCTTTCACCACTTGCATACCTGCTTGCCCAGCATGTTCTGACCGCTGACTATTTCATTCTTCATGTATGGCACTGGAGGTGACCTGAAGTCTCTTGAAAGTGTGAATACTGGAGACACTGAAGTTAAAAACAAAACAAAACAAACAAAAAAGTGACATTTACAAAGTCACAAAATTTTTATGAAGTCATCTCAACTAGTAACAAATTATTGTTTTCATGCTACACAGTTTAAAAGAACTTATTTGCCATATTAGCCCATAGTGTTCTAGGAGCTCCTGCATGATAAATAAAATAAGATTTGGATTATTGTAAAGGCCCTACACATTTGTCTTTATAAAAACATGTGTGTCTGCCTAGTTAGTTGTGAATTAGTTGGGAGGAATAGCAACTGCTTATTTTAAATTTGATGTCATTATTTTTGGTGCTGATAAGTCATACAATAACTTAAATTTCAGTGACCTGGTCATGTCAGCACAGTTTACAAAATTTTGAAAAGGTTGGCAAGTGCAGTAAGCTGGACACATTGAAAGGCATTGGAAATAAAATCATAAAATCTGAGGTTAAATTGCTGGTAGTGCTAAAAGGAAAAAATAAGATCCTGGAAGTTATTTTTCTGTGAGATACTCCACAATTCATGAATGTCAAGCATTTATGTGCTAAAAATAAGTATTAAAAATGAATAATTGCTGTGACTAAGCGGCCTTCATAGGAGAAATTATACTAAGATCCTGAGGCACAATTTTTCTGATGAATACTTATCATGATTATAGTGAAAAAAGGTCCAAGGAATGCATAACAGATTTTAATAATGGCTATTTCTTTGAGTAATTTTGAAACTGATGGTTATTAAGTTTTATGCTTTCTTTAAAAGATTGTTTTCAGAACTTTGTTAATTTTTACAAGGTGTATGTCATTTAAGTGAACTGTACCTTGAAATCTTATTATTTTTCACTTCAAACAATACACTGTTATGTAAATGGCAGCATGACATGAGGTGAATTTAAGGCATATCCAAAGGGAGGGATTTATGTCAGAACATAGCTATGTGTCAAGTACTTTTTATTGCAGTTTATGAGAGTATGTAAATGAGTGAAATGACACTGTGCTGGAATGTTACAGTCTTTGATCATTTACCAAATGAGTTTCTTTTAATTTGTCTAACATTTGAAGGTAAATGATGATACTTGAAAACTAATGAGAGTTTTTTGTTTAAGTGCTCTAACCTATGGCGTAAACAAGACTGCTTCACAGCATTTTTATTATTTTTGTTGTTCTTGCACTCTGGTTACAAATATTTCAGTGTATAAATGTGACCACACTCATTAGCTCTTTTTTAAAGAAAAAAAATTACTTTCAAAGTACTATAATGTTTTGCTAAATATGGCTGAGAAATGATGTTCAAAATTTAACTATGTCAAATTCTTGATTTTTAATTTCATTTTCTTAAGTAAAATTTGAAAACCAGGTTTAGGAAAACAGAACAAAATTGTATTTTTGCAAGATGAACTATATCTTGGAAATATTGCTTGATTAACTCATGAAAGTTTCAGGTGTGCAATGTGGTGATACAGCATCTATATAATTCATCGTGGTCCCCTCATCAGTCTTTAATTTTCTTCCCTCAAACTAATGTTGGTCAGCTAACATATTTTGTACCCTGTCTTCAATCCTCTGCTTACTGTCACCCTGTTTACTGTATTCATGAATTAATTTGTTTATTTTAGATTTTTGTTTTTTGCTTTTTTGTAATATGTAATGAAAGTGAAATATATAGTCTAGTGTTACATCTCACCCTGCACTCCTGTTGTCCAGAGTTCCCTGTTTACTTTCTTTTTCATTTATATGAGTTGTGTTAAGGACAGCTTCCAAACCATGGAAGCCTGAATTGTAAATAAAATCAACTTGAAAAATGACAAAGAACAGGAAGTGGAATTTACAGGCCATTTATTAAGTCAAACAATTTTTATAACATCATTTATAGCATTTAAAAGTCAGGTGCCTTTTAAGCAACAGTACAAGTACAAAAGGCTTTTTATTTCCTTAAAAGTTAACATATTACTATTAGCACCTATTTGGAAGAAGAATAATTAATATATTAGAGGAATTCTAACAGTAAAAAATTTCATAATTATGCTACCTAGGTAATATAAATCATTTATAGGACAGATTGGTGAATTATCAGGGCAGGTTTGTTTACAAAAGCAAAAAAGCAAACAAACAAAAAAATCATAAACATTTTAAGCCTGTAGTGAATATTTCTCCACAGTCAGGGTATTTTTATGTTGTACACTGAAACTAAACTAAAATCCACGGACCGTCAGTTATTGACATTGTCACTGAAAATGCACTTTATATTTGTATCCACATAAGAATCTGTGAGTGGCTCCAGCTGTTTAGTATTATACACCAAAGCCTGCCTTTATGAAGATTAGCCTGGATGTACTTAGAACTCAGACTTATCACAGAACAAAATTCACACCCAGACATGACCATAATTTGTTTTCATGAAAATCCGCATCTGCTTAATTTGTTGTAGAATAGGTGGTAGCTATTGCAGCTATTTATTCCAAATATAATGTCTCTAGCATTGCTGCTCAAATGGCATACAATTATAAAAATTTCACAGTGACCAAGTTCTTCGTCATTCTTAACAGTATTTTTATAGTCTTCTAAAATAAGTAAGCTAGGAAAATTGGGAATAACCATAGATAGAATTTTAAGAGCTTGAAGAGGTTAATTGGCCTGTGCTGAGAAAAAATATATAGTTTTGTGAGAATATGTTATTGTTAGATATCTTGAAATTTATGATACTCAAGGCCCTTGATGTCAACAAATAAGACCAATAAACCAAATTATTGCTTTGACTAGATAACTCTGATAGGAAATCTTGGACAATGATTTTATGTGGCACTTTACCTCATGAACACTGATTGTGATTAGAGAAACCAAAATAGCCAGAAATGTATATCAATGTATTTTTTTATTGTTAAATTTACTAGGGTGACATTGATTAGTAAAACTTACATAGGCTCCCGGTTTACAAATCTACGTTATATCTTCAATGTGTTATACTATGTATTTATCTCTCAGAGTCAGTTCTATTTCCATCATCATATGTTTGTGTCCCTGTTCCTTCTTCCTCAAACCCCTTCCCCTTTACTCTCTAATAACTAATAAATTACTGTCTATGTCCATGAGTTTTGTTTCTTTCTTGCTTTCAATTTTATGTTCTACATATGAGTGAAATCATGTAGTTCTTGGTTTTTTCTATCTGACTTATTTCACTTAGCATAATGATCTGTCCATTTCTTAATTTTGTTTTTCTTTCTATTTTGATTTTTCATTCATTCTGTTTTTTTAGATCCACATATAATTGAGATTATATGGTATTTGTCTTTATGTGTATTTTTTGAGTGATATTGAAACTACCCTAAAATAAAACTGTATGCGTGTGAAAATTTAAGGTTGCCAAAAGACTGTTTTATTATCTCTCTGAAATATTTCACAGAATGTATTTTATTTAAGTGCACTGTATCCCGAAAGCTTTTATTATTTCCAAAAATTCATTTGCATGTAACTGGTAGCATGACATGAGGGAAGTCTATGGCACATTCTGATCAAGTACTTTATGTCTGAAAAATGAATATTTTATTCTTATGACCCATCACAGTTTACAGTAGCATGGACTTGTTTGAAATGACACTGTGCTGAAATATAAAACTATATGAACCTTAACCAAACAAGTTTATTTTTATATTTTTCAAACAGTTTTAATTTAAATATAAATAATGGCACCTTAAAATATTAATGACAATTATATGTGTTAAGTTCTCTGAAATATAGTGTAAATATAAGTACTTGACAGAATTTTTGTCTATAATGACATCTATGACATCTTGTTGCTCATTATTTGATAGGTAAGTGTTAACACATTAATTAATAAAAATTGGCTCTTTTAAAACACTTACCAAATTATTAATTATTGCTGACTAAAATTTCAGAAAAATGATGTTCAACATTTTAAAAATGGCAAGACATTTTTGTCACTTTATTAACTAAAATTCAAGAAACACGTTTAGAAGTAAAATACATTCTTTCATCAATAAAAGCATTAATATGCTTTTAAGATGAATTATCTTTTAGTAACATTATTTAATTAACTAGTAAAAATATACATCTTAATGGCAGAGTGTATATATATCTGTATAATTTATCACGCAGTATTCACCTGTTTTAATTTTATTTTCCATGCTAACGTTGATCAACTTAAACTTTTCTTTGTCTACTCCAACCCTCATTATTCTCTGGTCACCACAACCCTGTTGTCTATATCCATGAATTTGTTTTTTGGTTTTGTTCTGTTTTTTTGGTTTTGTTTTTTCCTTTTTGATCTTTATTCTTGCTTTCTCTAGTTATCTTTCATGGGACAAATACCATGGATTCCATTTCTATTAGACTGATATATTTTATTTAACTTGGGTAAAAAAGGGTCACAAAAGCTAAATTTAGAGAATAAATGTTATAAAATATTTATAGCTAGTGTGTTCAAAGCTTGAAGCAGCTAGCTAAATGCAGCCTTGAAATTTCCAATGCTCTTCACTTAGCACCTTATACCAGGCAAAAAACTGGCGATTGGTTAAGACTCTAGGATAAAGGTTATATTACTAATAGGGATAAGAGAGAATGCAAATGATGGCCCTACTTTCATGCCGACTTAGAACACTGCAAGCAGTCCACAGTTGGCTGCCAGGAAGCCTATGTTATTGGCAGGTTTGGGAGCACAGGCCAAAGTGGACTTACTGGGCCTTGCCAGTCAGTTGAAATTCCAGGGTCACTGGGAACGCTTAAGTGTATCTTGTCCCTTGGCCTAGACCAGCATTTCTCAACCTGTGGGTCGCAAACCCTTTGGGGGTCAAACAACCCTGTCACAGGGGTCGCCTAAGACCATCGGGAAAAAAATCATGTATTTACATTATGATTCATAATAGTAGCAAAGTTACAGTTATGAAGTAGCAACAAAAATAATTTTATGGGGTCATCACAACATGAGGAACTGTATTAAAGAGTTGCGGCATTAGGAAGGTTGAGAACTACTGGGACTGAGGTGAAGGTAATAAATAGTTGCTTCTACAAACCAGTGAGGCTTCAAGAGGATTCTGACATTAATGAAAAAGATGAAGTATGCATGAGTTGTATAAAGTTATTTTAAGTTTAAGACAAAAACCTAATATCTGTTTCTGAATAAATTCTATTACCATTCAGCTTTTCCAGCAAATATGAAGAAACTTAGACTCAAAATAATCCCACACAAAGATAGCAAGATCTCAATTATTTTTTTTAATTGGCAGGTAAAAGAGACAAAATATGGCCCCTTCTTGAAAATCAGCACAGTGATTAACATCTGAGATTATTAAAAATCTATTTATTTTCTATGCTTTTTCCCCTTGGAATGTTGTTTCTAAGAGTGTGTTCAGTTTTCTCATCTGAAAAACTAAATCAGCCTGTTTTGGGCAAGTAGATCGACCACCAGAGTACATTGAAGCACAAGTTGGCAGTAGACTTGCATTCAGTTAACCCAGAAGAATTTACTAGCACAGGTAATCTTCACTGTCAGAGTATCTTTGAGAAAAGACTATTTATCAGTTACTAAATTTTGCTTTGTATAATAAAAACATTTTGTCTAAATTTGTGAGGGAAAAAAATATGCATTGCTAATTGTGTATCTATATAAAAATTGTAATGCTTTTATTTATGTTTATTAGTTTAAATTATAACTCTGAAAATAAAAAACATATCTATAAAAATTAATAATTTGAAATATAATCATTGGTATTGTTGGACTTAATACAAACTTGCAATTAAAGCAATTTTGGTCACAATTCATTAAAATGAAACCAAAAGTGGCATATTATTCTTTAAAGAGTAAGTGACTCTGCCTTAATAAGATAGGTGATACTGACTTCATTACCATAAGGTGAACAGCTTAGGAATTCTATTTATACTCTTTATGCAAAAGCCTTAATTTGAATTAAAATAATTAAAACAGAAATTTTTTCCCTGAAAGTCTGGGCCAAAACATAAATGCAGATTATACATTGAAGAACATTGTAGTACTGAGACCGATACCATACTACAAACAATGTTAGAAGGAATTCTTTGAAATAAGAGAAATAATTAGAGAGTGGGTAAAATAAACAGAAAAGAATGAGAAGTTAAGTTTGATTGTTACAAGAGAATAATCATGTGGCTATAGAGTATAACGTAAGTATATAGTCAATAATGTTATAGTAACTTTGTGTAATGTTAGATGGGTACTGTATGTTAGAAAGTAATGGAAGGAGAGCTGCAGAAATGGGTTAAAATGAAAAGAAATCAAGAAGTACAAATACAGAGTCACATGGATGTAAAGTGCAGCATAGGGCACATTGTCAATAACATTTTAATAACTACGTATGGTGTAGAAGAGAACCAGATGCCTCAGACTGAAAATTCAGTCACTTATATAAATGATTCATCACTGTTGTGTACACCTGATACTAACATAATATTGTATGTCAAATGTAATTAAAAAATTATAAACCTCAAAAAATGAATAAAGAAAATTAATTTAAAAACCAGACACTTTTCAGATATTTCACTGGACAGATTTATATTTCACATTGTATCTAATTAACAAAAATTTTCTTTTACCCTTCAAAACATTTAAGAAAATTTTGAAATGTGTTGCTTAACTTAATTAGATATTGCTACCTAGGATGTGAATGAAAAATGAAGTTTGGTTTAAGGCAACAAAATATAACAACTGAATAATAAAGGTAAAAGAAGTTTATTTTAAAACACATGAAATGACATCAACAAGTACTTTTCTATGTACTTCATTCTTTTTTATTATAGTATGTAATTGAGATAACTTTTGCAGGGGAGAGCAAAATGGTGACTGAGGAGGAGCTCCCTAAAACCTCTCCCAGAAAACACAATTAAATAGCCATCCAGAAGCCAAGAAACAAAACCCTAAATGGCACAGCAACAACAGAAATCCAGGCATCACAAGAAAACACCTAAAGGTTATATAGAGAGGGGCGAGCGGGAGATAAGGGAGAGAGCAGAGATGGATCGTGATGGGCCCCCATCACTGCTAACTGAAGGGACTAGAAAGAAATCAGAAAGCAGCACAATACATGGGAAGGAAGAGGCCAAGGGGTGACAAGAGTGAGGCCAGAGTGACAGAATGCTGGGAGACCACAAGGGAGCTGGACCTTAAGGTAGTGTGTTAGGGACAAAACCTAGGAGCCAGCTTCTGAAACACTTGAGCAGCAAGAAAGCTGAACAATAATTTTAAACAACTGTAGGCTGAAATAAGGCCCCAGATATAGCACCTTGGCTCCCAATACCCCCATGGCCTGAAACATGCATGTAAGCGACACCGCCAAGGCAGCGCAGTTCCCAACCCATGGCAAATGCACATCCGCTGCCCTCATGCAGCCCATGGCATCAGACCCACAGCTTTAGACCTATGGCTTATACATGCCCGCACCAATACCTGGTGCCCTCACCCAGCGCTCTCACAGGGCCTGTGGATTCCTGCCCACAGAGTGCAAGCAGCTGGAACCCTTGCCCAGCGCTCTCACACAGCCTACATTTCCAGGCTTGGGGTGCATTCACACCCAGTGCCCTCATGTGGATCCTGGCCCATAATGTGTGCACACCCAGCAATCTCACAAGGCCTACAAATTCGGAGCAGTGGAGCATGCATACCCAGAGCCCTCACATGATGTTCTCACTTGGCTTGTGTCTCCAGGTGTGGTGCGTGTTCCCAGTGCCCTCACAGGGCACATGCTTCAACTCGGCCCTGAGAGGCTGCTGTAATGATGATTCACTGGAACATGAAAGGGGTAAAGAGCTGGAGAGGTCAGAGAGGTGGATTTGACAGCATTTGCCCTAACCAGCGAGAGTGGCCTCAGCCTGAATCCCACCATCCTCCCCCATCTACCCCAGTTTCTCCAGCAAAAGCCAGGAGGTGAATCCACCCTAGCATGCATTTTGTTGGCCTCTGCCCTTTCCTACAGCCTCCCCAGTAAACTATAGGAAGCAGAGAAACTGCAGACCAACATGACCCACCCCCAAACGCTGCTGGAGACCAGAGGAAAGGTTTTAACACCTCCCTTCTCTCCCAAAACTTCCCCCCACCGGGCCACCTAGTGTCTGCACTACAGCAAGACACCACAAAAATACTATCAGAGAAAGAAAGAGAGCTCCTGGGCTCTGCTAAAAAGAATGCCCTCATGCCAAAGAAGAAGTACAGAGTGGATAATATGAGTACCTTAGGATTTAAAGCTGTTCAAAAAGAAATACCTCCAGAAAAAATCTCATAGACCTAGAAATTTAGGAACTAAGTGACAGAGATTATAAAGTAGCCATTCTAAAGGTTCTGAGAGAAATGGAAACATACTGGCAGAACACCATAGATGAGACAAATGATCTCAGAAAGGAAATCCATGAACAAAAGGAACAACTTAACAAAGAAATTCAAACCATAAGGGAGAGTGAGATGGAAATATGAGAGATAAATAATACAAAAAAAGAAGTGAGAAATGAAATAACTGCCATAGGAAACAAGGCCAACCAGATGAAGGAAAGAATTAGTGATATCAGAGGTCAGAACATGGAAACACCTCAGAAAGAGTAAGCTAGGGAATATAGAACCAAAAAGATTGAAAAAACTCTGCAAAAATTATCTCACTCCATGAGACAAAACAACATCAGAATGATAGAATTAGAAGAAGGAGCAGAGCCCTCTACAGGGAACATAATCAAACAAATAGTAGATGAGGACTTTCCAAACCTATGGAAAGATCTGGAACCCTAAATTAAAGAAGAGAACAGGTCCCCTAGAAATCTGGACCCTAGCAGATCTTCTATAAGACCCATGATACTAAAGAAGTAAAAAACTAAAGACAAAGAGACAATTCTCAAGGTAGTCAGGGAGAAAAGAACTATAACCTTTAGAGGAAAACCCATCAGGCAGGCACCAAACTTCTCAGCAGAAACGCTACAAGCGAAAAGGAAGTGGAATCAAATATTCAAAACTTTAAAAGAGAGAAACTTACAGCCAAGAATAAATTATTCAGCAAAATTACCCTTCAGATATGAAGGAGAAATAAAGACCTTTTCGGACACACAAAAGCTGAGGGAATTTGCCAGCACAAGGCCAGCACTTCAAGAAATACTGAAGGAGGCTCTTCGATCTGAAACAAAACATCAGGATAAATGGAATAGAGTTGGAGCAACAAGAAAGAAAAAAAATAGAGCAAAACAACAACAACAAAATGTAATGGCCACAAGAAATCTTCACATATTTATCATCACACTAAATGTCAATGGACTGAACTCACCAATAAAAAGACACAGAGTGGCAGAATGGATTAAAAAAACAAAACCTATCAATATGCTGTCTCCAAGAGACACATCTGAGCCATGACAAACACAGACTCAGAGTGAAAGGATGGGAAAAAAAAATACTCCAAGCAAATAATAACCAGAGAAAAACAGGAGTTGCCACACTGATATCTGACAAAATAAACTGAAGGTTAAAAAAAGATAACAAGAGATGAATACAGATGTTACATAGTGATAAAGGACACAATACAACAAGAAGACTTGACACTAATTAATATATAGGCTCCCAACCAGGAAGCACCAAAATATACAAAGTAACTACTGACAGATCTGAAAGGAGAAACTGATAAAAGCTCAATCATTGTGGGAGACTTAAATACCCTCTTTACAGCCATGGACAGATGATCCAAACAAAAAATAAATAAGGAAATATCAGCTCTAAATGACACATTACAGCAATTGGACACAATTGACATTTATAGGACACTTCATCCAGCAAAAAGAGACTATACCTTCTTCTCTAGTGCGCATGGAAGATTCTCAAGAATAGATGACATGCTGGGACATAAAAGTAGCATCAGCAAATTCAAGAGGATCAAAATCATACCAAGTATATTCTCAGACCACAAACCTTTGAAATTGGAGATCAACTGTAAAAAGAAAGCAGAAAAAAAATTACATATTCATGGAGATTAAACAACATCTTATTAAAAAATGACTGGATAAGGTGGTGAACTTATTATACATCAAGTTGACAATGCACTGTAGAATTGTATGCCTGAAACCTATGTAATCCTTGCTAACAGATGTCACCCCAATAAGTCTAACAATAAAAATAAATTTAAAAAAAAATAAAAGAAGAAACCAAAAAAAAAAAAAATGACTGGATAAAATAACAAATAAAAAGAAGAGATTTAAAAATATATAAAAACTAATGACAATGAAAATACAACATAACAAAATTAGGCCACTTAGCCTAAAAAAGAGTGCACATCCTTGCCCTGATTTATGCCTATCCCCACATTTTAATTATTCTTAATTTATGAGGGAAGGGGGTCAAACTAACCCACTTGCAGCTAATCAGACTTTCTATGCTGTTTATCATGAATGAAATTTTAACAGCTGAGTTTAATCAGCTACTGATCCTAAGAAAAACCATAGTATTTTGAGACTCTTACCTTGTCATATATCCTGCAATTTATAATATTCAAGTCTTTATGTTTCACCAAACAGTAGCAAATAATAGAATGATTACTGTGACCCAAAAATCTTTATAAAAAACTCGAGCAAAGATTCTCAGTCACACTTTGCCTCAAGAATGCTGATCTTGATTTAATAGAGAATAATGGAAATTAATTTATATCAAGTTTAATTGACGGGTATTTTTATTGACTAATGTTAAAACTAGCCTAGAAAAAAACTCTATGGGTGTAAAAACTTAATCTTGCTTTAAAC
>PVJL010015824.1:0-22931 GCA_004026885.1 Lyroderma lyra
AACATTAAACTATTGATTGTGTCCATGGGTTATTTGTTTGTTCATTTCTTTTTTTCTTTGCTTTCAGTTTTATATTCCGCATATGAGTGAAATCATGCAGTTCTTTGTTTTTTCTGTCTGGCTTATTTCACTAAGCATGATGATCTCCAGGTCCATCCATTTTGTTGCAAATGGCAATATTTCATCTTTTCTTATAGCTAAGTAGTATTCCATTGTGTATGTACCACAGCTTCTTTATCCAGTCATCTGTCGCAGGGCATCTTGGTTGTTTCTGTGTTTTGGCCACTGTGAACAGCACTGCGATGAACATTGGGTTACATCCCAGGAGCACAAGGATGGTTCAACATACAAAAATCAATCAATGTGATACACCACATAAACAAAATCAAAGATAAAGACCATATGATCATTTCAATTGATGCAGAAAAAGCTTTCGACATGGTACAACATCCGTTTGTGATCAAAACACTAAATAAAGTAGGTATAGAAGGAAAGTATCTCAACATAATAAAGGTCATATATGACAAACCTTCAGCTAACATCATACTGAATGGGGAAAAGCTGAAACCTATTCCCCTAAAATCAGGAACAAGACAGGGATGCCCCCTGTCACCACTGCTATTTAATATAGTATTGGAAGTTCTACCCACAGCAATCAGGCAAGAGAAAGGAATCAAAGATATCCAGATTGGGAAAGAAGAGGTCAAATTGTCACTATTTGCGGATGACATGATCCTTTATATAAAAAATTCCAAAGATTCCACCAGGAAACTATTAGAAACAATAAACGAATATAGTAAAGTCGCAGGATACAAAATCAATGTACAAAAATCAACAGCATTCCTATATACAAACAATGAATCCTCAGAAAAAGAAATGAGGGAGTCAATTCCTTTTGCTATCACAACAAAAAGAATGAAATACCTAGGAATTAACGTAACAAAGATGTGACAGACTTATTACATGGAAAACATTTTTGAAAGAAATTGGAACAGACTTTAAGAGGTGGAAAAATATTCCCTGTTCATGGATAGGAAGACTCAACATTGTTAAAATAGCCATTCTGCCCAAAGCAATCTACAGATTTAATGCAATACCCATTAAAATCCCACAATCATACTTTCGTGAAATGGATAAAACAATTATTAGATTTATATGGAACCATAAAAGACCTCGAATTGCCAAAGCAATACTACATAAAAAGAATAAGGCTGGTGGCATTACATTTCCTGACTTCTATTTATATTACAAAGCATCAGTAGTCAAAACAGCTTGGTACTGGAAGAAAAACAGAAATATTTGTTTATATTTAGATACTTGTCTTTCGTATTATAAAGGAATTTTACCATTTATTTTTTAAACACATTATGATATAAGAAATTTTATGTAACTAACAATTACAAAACACAAGAATGAAAACAAGGTACAAGAAATTTTATGTATAAAAATTTTTATATTAAAAAACCGATTATTGTATCCCAGCATATTATTTTGCGTATGGATATTGTTATTGATTTCTAGAGTTACACTTTTAACTGATAAGCATAAATAAAAGAATTAAAAACATTTCTATAAATACAGAATTGGTACTACCCATGTATAATGTGCATCCTTATTTTTCCCTCACAGATTTGGGCAAAAAGTGTGCATTATACACGGCAAAATACAATAAACCCTCGTTGAGTTTAACCAGAGGTGAATTCAGGAGCATGCATTTCTGAGAGGGAAAGATTGGGGGCAACACACGAGTGCTACATGACAGGCAGACCACAAAGGCCCCAGGTCTTCACCACCTCACAACCAAGCGAGGATGTGGTCACACCCAAGCGAGGATGTGGTCACACCCACAAACAGGCAAGTTTCCCCTGAAGTCCCTTCACGTTTTAGTTCACTTTAAGTGACACCATAAAATCTCCAATCGTCACATTTCAGAAACCTGTTGTTCCAAGGAATTGAAAGGAGACTCTTCACAACTCGTTTAACAGTCTGCATGCAGAGGTAACAGAGATTCAAAGGGCATGCTGTCTTTTAAAAGAAAAGTCACCCAGGTCTGCAATTCAGGTCTTAAAACTCCCATCACACCTTGGGTTTATTTGAATCACATCATGTCCGATACATAATATGCCACTGAGGCACAGTAAACAGGATATATTCAAGAAACTCCAAAATTCCCACTTTTTCTTGATAATTTGCTATCAAACCACGATGCACTATATGTCACTTATGTAATATATCTGCATTCCTGCTTAAAAGAAAGGTCTTACTCCTGTGAAGACAAATTAAATAAGCATTTATCAAAACACTTATTTTTTAAATAATTATAATTAATTGCCTTCATCGCTAAAATAATAAAGTGTTTGGCTCATAGCCTATTTAGCTACTGTGATTTTTAAAAAATTAATTTTTTTCTCAAGCTGATCAAATGGGTCATAATTCTAAATATTGTGCTATTAGCTGACTTTTAAATAAAACCTGTTATAAAATCACTTATTTTTCTTGGCATTCATAAATATGTATGTTCATCAAAATGGACAAAATGTTTCATTTAAAAATTAGGGTGGTTCGTAGTATAATGTAAATTGAAAACACAGACTATACTCTTTTATCTATATGATATCAATTCCTCTTTTAACAGCTTGTAAATATCAGCAGTTGTACATATAACCACGTTTACCTAGATCTCATCAGCTTGAACATACAATTAAGAGCCAATGGTAATAACAGAACAGCCACTGCTTGAACTTCTGCCCCACTCAAAGTCAAAAAATAAAAATTCCTGGTCATCATAATGGTAGCCCATGTTAATCCAGACCAACTTACTCTGCCTGAAAGCAAGCATGAAATTTTATCCAGAAAAATAAGAGTCTGAAAAACAATTAAAGCAATTTAGATCTTTATTGCAGCCTCTTAGAATAATTCATGAGATGTGAAAAATTTATAATCGTCTTTCTCCATCTCCCCTGCAAGTTTTCCAAACACAAACACTGTCTCTCTCAGGGCCCCTTCCAATCCAGCTCTCCTCTCTTCTCTCCCTTGCCCGACCAGAAAGGCTCTTTACAGTATAGATCAACTGAAGCTCGATGGCACCCATCTCACCAATTATGTTCTCAAGTTCTATTCAAAAAGGAAGGCCAGAGAACTGGCCTGGTTCTGTATCACCTTCCTTTTAGGCAACAGGCACCCATCACCTTCTCCTCCCCTGTCCTGACACTGACAAGCAGATCCAGGAACCCCAAGTGCAAATCCTAAAGTAAGCTGATGACGCTCCTGCTACTGATTTAATACACGAACCCACCCTGCTTCTCTGTTCCATGCTCCAAGGTAGCCCACATCACCAATGGAATGAGGTGCTGAAGCAGAATCCCCTGTCCTCCCAGGATCCTATAAAAACATCTTTGAAATACTCTTCCCCACATCATAGCCCTCTCTCCCAAGAGCACTGGTACAGGAGTAGGGAGAATTCATGGAAACAATAAGAAAATCTAGGTGAGAGGATTACACTGAGCAGCCCACAGGTTTTTGTTCTCATACCCATCCTTCAATGTGAACCAATTGTTTTCCACAGAAGTTCCAAACAAAGCCCCAGAAATACATATTGACGGGCTTTAAAATGTCATGAATAGTCTTTGACCCACTAATTACACATCTTAATTACTGTTTGCACAAAGGTACTCATAATATCCTTTTTTGTTTTTTGGTAGTATAATGTAGAAACAGCCAAAAGACCCAACAACAGGAGAAAGTACAATCATGGCACAAGCATACAATGAAATAATACATAGCTATAATCAGAGAATTGGATCAAATGATTTGGTAAGGAAACACTGTTCTCTCAAGAGAGCTGGAAAGGCACATATAAAATAGAAATCCTCTCCTTGAAGTTAATCCATATATAATCACTAAAATAGAATTCAGAGCAGATTCATTAAAATTGACGTACATACATTAAACATACAATCAAAAACATACATGTTTTCGTGTTCTCCAAGTAGACCAAGATCTTGAGCCCATCTGCATAAACCACACCCACAACACTGAAGAACATGGTCTTGTTAACGTTCTGAAAAGATCTCTCTGATTGCTCTGTAGAGAATGGGTGGCATGAAGGCAAAAGAAAAAGCAGAGGAACAAGTAGAAGTATCCAATAATCCAAGAAAGGAAAGAAGGTGGGCTGCACAAAGGTGTTAGCAGTATAGGTAGAAAAAAACGTAGCTGGGTTGAGGGAGATTTTTAGAGTGGGCAATAGCCAATAGGGGTGAGGGGAGGGGTGACTCCCAGGCCCAGGCAACTGGGAAGCGTACAAACGTTACCTGGGAAAAAACAACGGGAGGCAAGCAGGGAGGCTAGCGAAAAATGAGGAGTTCTTTTAACATACCACATGTGTGGTACCTGTTAGAAATCAAATGAGTCAGACAGAGTGTTGACTATCACAGTCTGTAACTCGGGAGAAAATGGAGCTGGAGTTGTACATGTAAGAGTGATCAGCTTATTACTGTACTAAAGGACGAGAGACTGAAATCATCTAGAGGGAACACACAAAGAAGTGAGGTCAAGAAATTGGAAGATGGGGATGTCAAAAAGGAAAGCTGAGAAGAACAGCGAAACAGAAGGAAACTGAGACACTAGTGTGCTGGAAGCCAAGTGAAGTGCTGTAGCGCTGCCCGAGGGTGAAGGACGTGGACACGCACAGGTGACACTGGCTTTGGCAAGCCGAAGTCAGCGGGAAATGTGATGCGTGCAATTTCAGTGGAGGAATTCGAAAAAAAAATGTAACCACGGTTTTCTTGTTTTTGTTTTTTTTTTAAAGAGTGGAAAAGCTACAAACACATCAAGTCTAGGCAACTTTTTCAAGGAATTTTACTGTCAAGGGGGTAGAAAAATAAAATGGTAGCAGAAAGGGGAAACAAAGTGAAGAAAGGGTTTTTCCTCTTAAAGATGGAAACTATTGCACCACATTTATAAGCCCATGGGAATGATCCAGGGGAAAAGACAAAAACAATAACAATAACGAAGCAGATGGGATCCTGCGGTGACAGAGAATGCCAGACACTATCAGGGAATGGATGACACAGTGCCTGAGTGAAGGAGCTGGCTGCAGGCAGAAGCACAGATCATTTCTCTGTAAAAACGAGAGAGGAGGCAGAAAGCAGTGAAGACGTGGGCCGCTTGGATGGTGGGGCGCGGAGGCTGTGCCCCTCCGGGCAGTTCTGTCATCGGCTAAAAAGGAGGAGAAGATAAGAAGTATTAGAAGTTCAAAAAGAGAGAATAACATGCAAAATCATCACCTTAGAGAGGAGGAGAATGAATTTATGGGAGAAATATAGTAGGGCTGTTCTGTGAGCGGAGTGCTCACTTGAGATCTGTGCTCATAAATCTAAACAGACTTATGCTGGGTAAGCAGAGGTGGCTATTTCCCTCAGCCACATCCAGCTACTCGACTCCAGGCATGAGACGAAGTGGAGGTAAGAGTTCTGTCTGGTAAGGGAGAGGCAGGAGAGTTGAGGGTGTACGCAAGAGTGACTAAAGGCTACTGACTCAAGGCTACACAAGCAGGGAAGTGAGGATGTAGAGGGGCGAGGCATCAACTGTGAAAAAGCGGGTGGAAGGTGGGGAAGGCCGATGGACTGAAGGTCCTTACAGAGTCAGGAACGAATGCAGTGGGAGCACCGGGGAAAGTGAGCTAAAAGGGAGGAAGTGATGTTCCAATGGGGTGTTGAAGTTGGTATTTTCGTGGTGGGACCCTGCCTTACCCAGGGTGATGAGGAGGACAAGGTAACAGGAAGTGAGCAGACAAGGCTCTGACTGACCAGTGTGTGAGTGGATTGACTAAGTGGTTATTATCGAAGTGACAGATGTCGTTGCTTTGTACCCACCTCAGGAGCTTTCTGAGTGTATCTGAAACCAGCCCATGGAGTTCAGGGAGAGATGGAAGAAAAACGCAGACCACTCCTGATTGGTAAGTGGCGGGTTTAATAAACAAGGGAACCTACTTGCAAGGCTTGGGCACCGCAAGACAAGTAAGTAGTTTTCTGCACCTGCCCACCAGAATCTTGGGAGTTTATATGCAGGCCTTAACTGAGGCCAGTCAGGTCCACAGGGGTCCTTAGCTGGATCAGTGACACTCCCGATTCAGATGGGCTTGTCACCACACCCTTATCTCAAGGCTGTGTCCTTGGGCAGCTTCTGAGTGGAGAAGGCAAGTGGAGCTCACATTCCAAGCACAGCGGAGGTAGTGGGCGGGCTCCAATTGCCTGTGTCTAGCTCCAAGGTCAGGCCTGCTGTCATGTCTTCCTAATGACCTTCCCCAACAGGAGTCATAGTATTTCGGCCAGGAGCTAAGGCTTCAATAAATGTGTCAGACTGTGTGGAGATCATAGGTTTACATAATAAACCCTCCTATTAAACTATCGGATTGCCAAAGATAGGAACTATTATTTCTGCTCTTTAGTTTCTAGAAGAGTCTAGAACATAATGACCTTTTCATAAATGTTTGGTAAGGTACCTGCCATAGCTTCCATGTCTTCCATGTCTTAGCCTCTCATGGGTCCAAGATCAAATCAGCAAGATGGACATGAAAGGGGGGAAAGTAAGCCCCGCAACAGAGACAAATGGAGACACATGGCTGACTAAAAAGGGCTTAAAATTCTGGTGTTGCTTTCAACAAGCTCCATCTAAATATTTAACCACTTTTTACAGGAGAGAGTCACAATGGTCCTTCTCCGCCCTCCACCGAGGACACGGTCAGCTTCCTCTGCTGTCCCTAGCCATTCAACCTTGGTCCCAAATCTGCGTATCTCACACAAAAATCTGAAGTTCTTATGTTGAGCCAACTCTCTTCTCTTACAGAATAATTTAGCTTCATTATTCAAATATGCCTTTTGCAATCTCACCTTCCACTCCAAGCAGCTTCTAAACACCCTTTCCAACTCAAGAAGAGTACGTGTTTTTTATGACCGGTCATGTTTCAGAACCTCTCATGGGTCACATCTGGTATCCTCCCTGACTGGTCAGTTTCTTAAACCAGCTCAGCTCTTTCCCCTTGTCTGGGACCAGAAGGACCAGAGCAAGATTAAGGGGAAAGTCATGCCAGCAGCTGCATGAGGAGCTAATCTGTAAGGGTGCTAGAATAACGCTGAAATAAATTGTCAGATTTTAAATCCACCTTCTATTACAAGCTTATAATATACTCAATGCCACTCCCTACTGTAGAACGTACTCTCTACTGAATATTTTTTTAATGAACATTTGCAATTACAGGCAGATAAAAGTCAGTTGCAATAAACTGAAATGCCAAAAACTGAGTGATGCAAGTTTATTGAAGTACACTTTCTCTTATTGCCTAAATTTGACACTCTTTGCTTCCTACAGAGTTGTCTGACTTGGCATATACGAAAAGAAAGCCAAAAAGAGAACAGCAGTCATATTAATAATAATTATATCTAACTTGACGTTAAATAATTTGGCCTACATCACACAGCTGGCAAGGGGCAGAAGTGGTATTTAATCCAGGCAACCTGGCTCAGAACCTGTACTTTTCACTATTTTTTGTCCCTTTTTTGTTTTGTTTTGTTTTTTTCCAAAACATTAACACTGGTTTGGCAAGCAAAAAAAAAATTACTGAGTCAATGTTTCTTTGCACAATCTGTTCTAATAGACAGTCACTTCTCTCCATCTCCACTAAATAAATATGAAACAACTATTTAAAGAACATTGGTTTTAAGAGATGCCATATTATTAGGATCCCTGAGGTATGCACACATTCTCCATCTAGTCCAGGCTGAGAGATTGCATTGTCGCTTTCAGTTCCACCCCTTTCCTTGCATGCATCCTTTGCCTGGTGACTTTTCAGATGGGGACTTTAACTTCCTAGTCTTGACTCGGGGCCAGGCCATGTGACATTCTTTAGCCAATGGGATATTAACAAGCAGAGGCTGCAGGTGTGCTTATGCCCCTAGATTTGTCCTCTTAGGCTGTGCCATAGACATGAGAAGAACATGCCCTGAGGAGCCCAGTCATCCCAGAATAAGGAGACACGTGTGGAACAGATCTAAACATCACAGTCAGACTACTGCCAAGTCCAGTCTGGATCAGCTGAGCCCCAGCCAAATCTCAGATGCAGGAACAAAAAAACATTGTTTATTGTTGCGTGTCACTGAGTTTCAGAGTGGCTTTTAATCAGTATCAATTTGACCAAAGTTGACCAATACACTCTAAAATCTATGAAGCCCTCCCCAGTCCATCGTTCTACTGCTGGACACTGGCCCAGAAGAGCCTAACCACAAACGTCCTAAATAGAAAATTCTTTGAATTGTCCTTTGAGAGTAAAAATATGTCCGTCTTTTAGAATTTATATAAAATTCTACATCCTTATTGTGAACAACCAGAAAAGAAACATATAAAGAGTAAATCTGTAATAGAAGGGAGTTTGGGGGGCTTCTGTGTTATTCTTTCTTTTTAAATACGTATTATACTTAACTTTCTTATTATTAGCACAAGAAAGGAAGAAAAAAAACAAAGAAGACCCATCAAGAAATAGAATTCTTCCTCTTATTTCAGGAATAGTAGTTTAAATAAAAATATGGGAAACTACCTAAAGGTCTAGGAAGCAGGAAGCCAATTCATGGAACCAGCAGAAGTAAAGAAAGGGGCAAGAAGCCCTGCAGAACCCAAATGCTCCCAGGAAGACAGAACTATCTGAGCCAAAGGAGTCTGTAGTGACAAGTGGGGGAAACTGGTGAAGAGTTCTTAACTCTGGCATCATTTTAAAAGGGAACTCTGAAAGCATTTTCTCATAGAAATGGTTTTCCACATTGTGATTCTACACTGTTTAGCATTACATTCAGTCACTCCATAAACTTTAGTTAGCACCTACTATGTACCAGGTAGGTACTATTATAAATGATAAGGATAAAAACTTGAAGAGTACTGAAGGAAACAAAGCAATAGTACAGCACTGATTTTTGTAGGGAGAGGGGCAGAATGAGTGTCATTTCCAACACCTAGCTTACGAACAACCTTTGAGAATATAAATTAGGAACGAAGTGTGTTGTTCTGTACTTTTGTCCACTAATATATTAGAGAGGTTCAAAGAAACTGAGGGTTAAAAATACATTTGCGACAAAATGGATGGACCTAGAGATCATCATGCTAAGTGAAATAAGCCAGACAGAAAAAACAAAGAACTGCATGATTTCACTCATATGCGGAATATAAAACTGAAAGCAAAGAAAAAAAAGAAATGAACAAACAAATAACCCATGGACACAATCAATAGTTTAATGTTTATTTGGGGACAAGTGGGTTAGGGAGGGGAAAAAGGGGAGGGGGTGGGAGAGTAGGCGGGGAAGCTAAATATAAGGTGATGGAAAGAGAAGTCACATTAGGTGGTGAACTGATTATACATCAAGTTGACAATGCACTGTAGAATTGTATGCCTGAAACCTATGTGATCCTTGCTAACAGATGTCACCCCAATAAGTCTAACAATAAAAATGAATTTTAAAAAAAATACATGTGTTGGTTAATTTTTAAAAAGAAACTGCACGTGGAAATGAATGGCTACGTGGAAAGACTAGGTTAAAACTGTAGTATATATGATTGATAGGTCAGTCTACAATGGCTTCATTACAACTGGCCGGTACTATAACAAATACAGTCAGTAGCTTTAATAGGCGCTTAGCTGAAATGAAGATAGTTGACAGCCTGCTGTTTTAGACACCTGATGACAATTCAGAAAAATGCATTTGAACTATAGTTCCATCTTCAATTAAACATTGTCTATGTTGAGAACAATTTTTGGAAATATCTCAAGCACATTTTAAAGTTAAAAAAGGATAATTTACACCATGGAAGTTTGGAAAGCAAGGCTGAAAAGCCATATTTAGAAAATCAGGAAAGGTTTCCAAATGCCTAACAGCTTGTTGAACTGGGTGGATTTTACTGGGATGGAGTAAGAGACTTTACTGTCATGGCCATAAATCCTATCCAAGGGTAGAGCCTGTCTTATTAGATCAAAGTGTGAATTAATTGACTCTTTCCACACAACAGAATCTATCTCAGCTCGCATACCAGTTGATAGGAAAACGAGAGAGAATGGCATGAAGGACTTAAAAACAGTAATAGTATTCATAACCAACTGAGTAATAGTAAATTAAACCCAAGATGGTCCATCTTCGTTTTGAAATTGATGATGCTGAAGATGTCATAAAAATGGGTCTGAGAGACAACAAAGGTAGTTATGACAGAGAAGTTCATTACAACATTTCAAAATGTAAAAGCAAAGAGGAATACAAGTGGGTTATTTAATGAATCATCTTAAAGCTTAGAAACAAAATTTTAAAAATCAGGAATGATATAAAATTTGAAAGACTGATTACATTCTTAAAAAAAATCATTGAAATCAATACACCTTTTATTATCTGTCTTTATTACTGCTTATATAAATTTGCTAAGGCTGCTTAACACAAAGATAGATTACTCCACCTTCTCCCTTGTATTAGTTCAACTATATTTCATTTAAATGATAAACACAGTATCTCTGATTGATATACAGGACATCTATACAAACAGAGAAGTAAAATAAGCCTTTCCAATTTTCATAATATCTAATTGTTAACTACCAAAGAGGCCTGTTTAAATGATAGATGTCATTGTTCTCCTACAGGTGACTTTGCCATATTAGTGTTAATTGCTGAACAGGAAAAAAAAATACTTCTGTAAACTTTTTTTTTAATGAAATATATAAATTTCTAATTAAAAAATGGTTTTCTCATTATCTTTGAGATGCATTTAAAAGGCTTATATGAACCTAGACAACATTTTAAGTATCAGAGAAGAGCTAGCTGGCACTGGTTTATTTCTCATCTTTTTCATTTGCAAAAAGACACTTCCAAATGTTTAAAGGATGTTATCCTCCAATGCACAGAAGGCTGGCTTCTGTACTTGAGAAATAATTCACTTAATTCAAGAAACGACCATGGTTGATGCCTTTATCTCCATGCAAAAGTGGTTAATTTTATGATCATGAAGAGGTTAAATTTATGGATCTCTGCAGAAAGTGGGTTTATTAATTTATGCAGAAAGATAAATGGGTAAAGGATGATTTAGAATATTAAATGAAACAAAGAAGTGCACCAAAACTATTTAAATCAGCTATTATTCAACATCTATTATTTATTCATTCCACCTACAAACATTGAGTAAGAACTTATCATGTGCCCAACACTGCTGGATTGTTAGAATCAGCTAATTTTGAAATGGTTTCTTAAGTTCACAATAGGCATACCAACAGCTTGTGACCACGTATGATTTCAAGGTGTCTATATTCTAATTGCCACTCTTTTAATAAGCAATCACGTGATTTGAGGCAAATAAAATTACCACAGTGGTAACTACATGGCGCTTTCAAGTACGTAATCACAACTCTCTTCCAGAACTAATATCTTGAACATCAATAAATAAGAGGATGAAAAAAATAAAAAATCAAGGTACAAGTATAATTATGGTGTTAAAATTAATTTGCATATATAAAATATGAAAAATAAATTTAAGAATATGGTAGAAAATTTGCTAAGTGGTAGAAAATTATGTCCAGCACTTACCATATTTAATGACTGTACCCTTTATATACAAAGTAAAATGTCATTTATATACAAATGAAAGCACAGGCAAGATGCTAGTCAGAAACTGCACCCTGGAGCCAGAGGTTCATAGAAATAGAAATACCAGAAGCAGCTCTCCTCCCCTCCATGACAGCAGCCAGAACACGATGTTCTTCAAAGCCCAGAAAAAATGGACAGATTGTGGTTTTGTGTGTGTGTGTGTGTGTGTTCTTTTCTCCACAAAATTGCTTCCATTTCAGAATCTCCTTAGAATTCACATGAGATTCTGGACTGAAATCTCCTTCAAGAGCACCAAGCTCTGTGTGAGCCAAATCCAGAGTTCTGAAGGCAAAATCGCCTTCCACATCAAGTGCAAAGAACCATGTGACTTCCAGTTAGAGCTCGGCTCCATTGTGCTGTGCCAATCATTTGAATACTTTGTTCTCCTTTTTATGATAAATAAAGGTTTAGTAAAATATTCTGTCAAATAGTCCACTATCTCTTTTTTTGTGGAGGTCATAAAAATTCCCTTAATTTTTAACAAAAATGATCTCCACTTTGTGTCACTATAAGACTTATAACAATATACTCACGGAGGCCAAAATATGCCATGAAATGAAGCATCTTAAATGAAATCCTTTCAAGTCTTGAGTTGCCTGTCCTTGTTATTCTAGAAGGAGCTGTAGGAATAGCAATATTAATTATTGAACTGAAGGTAGATGAAGGCATTCTTCATGGTGTTCAAAAGCACTCTGGAAGCCGTGTCTCGATCCAGGAACCCCTCTGAGCACCTGCAGTTGCTTTCCAACGTGCTCTCCCTGTCCTCGAGGCACCACCTGACAGTGACACAGTCCCTCTTCCTTGCCAGAGACTTGACTTGAAAGAGAACTGAAAAACCCATACGCTGCCTAACTTTGTTTACCTGAACAGTTATTAAGTCAGTGATTCATCCTTACATGCACCGCTTTTGTGTTTCCAGGTGCCAGAGACAGAGATGTCCCAGCTCTTCCTCAAATACGTTACAGAAAACGTCTCTGTCCTCTTCCCAGCAAAGAGGCATTTAGGTACAGCTGTCTCTTGTTTTGTGTGTGAGGCTCTGAAAACACTCCCATCAAAAATGAAGATGGTATTGCTCTGTGACAGAATTCCAGCTTCAAATGCATTTGAAATCCCTCTCTTTTAAGAACAAAGAGGGCTTTAAGAATTCAGATAAAAGATGACAGAATTCCAGTAAGTGACAGTAAACCAGTACACGCACAAAGGCAATCATGAGGGAACAGGCTCAAATTATAACAGAAGTGATTTGGATGGCTTTGATATTATAAAGAATCTAATGATACAAGTTAGGAAAACTGGGGGAATGTATCTACAAAGTAACTGGACGTGCTGTGTTTTAAATACAGAGCTTCCAAAATGGAAAGGAGGTGAATAGGATCTCTCAAGGCCTCCTCCAGTGTCATGATATTTTATTTCTCTTTATTGTTTTCATTTCCATTTAGATTCTTTTTATGCTACAAATCACACTATCCTAACATTCTTAGCCCCTTGGTTCAAATAATTTTATTTCTGAATCACTATGGACAATAAGTCTGTTTCAGAAGGTATCTGTAACATGTACATAATGCACTTGTCAACAGTCACAAAGTCACAGTCCAACTACCACTTGATGAATTGTGAAACTGGTCTCCATCACCCCCATGAATTCAAAATCTGCTTCTTTTTTCTCCCTCAAGGGCACCCCCTACAATTTTTCTAATTTTTAAAAACCTTTATGTTTACTTTTCTTCATCTTGCTTTCACAATTAATGTAAATTATAAATAGCTCCTTAGATAGCAACATCTAAAATATGCTGAAGAGAACATTAGATCCTTGGGATATTAATGGGATTTATTTGAAAAAAGGCTCCCACAGACAAATATATTTTAAGAAATGTTGTTTATATAATGTATGTGTGTGTGTGTGTGTGTGTGTGTGTGCATTTGCAGCTTTAATATGCTCTAACATGCATTATGACTCACCAGGAGATAGCTATGGTAGACAACATCGCCCAAATTTATTTGGATATAGAATCCAGTTTTTTTCTGGAACAACTCGGAATGACTTTGAGTTCTCTGGAAGACACTCTGGGAATTCCCAGGGAAAGAAGTATGTTAAGATTTCTGAGGGGTCTTTGACCCTGAGGTTTTACCAATTCCTACAACTATTAAGACAGGTACTGTGGTTATGCATTCAGGAGCCTAACTCAAGCTCCTGAATTCATTCTCTATACATGTGTTAAGTTGACTGATAAAACTGAAGTAACAGACAAAAATAAGTAATATTTCAATCTAAAATACAACTGTTCTCAATTGCATGGGGTCTAGAATAAACAGATTGGCCAGATTTTAATTTTTGATGTATTGTTTGTATTTAGCTCTAAACATAAATAGTGCTATCTTTCTATATTAAAAATTAATTTTATTCAATATAATTTAATTAATTGAAGAATTATTTGTTTAATGCTTACTATGTGTCCAGCATTATTCAAGAAACTTAATATTTGATAATATTAATAAGTATGATAATAATAGTCAAAGGGATAAACTATTTTACAGATATAATACAAATAATTTATTAAAAGTTAACCAAACAGATTTTGTTAAAACATCTAAAACAATTTAACTACAGGCTACCTTTTCAATGAACTGAAGTGAAATCTTTATTTTCCTTTTGGCTTATTTCTATGCAAGATGACAACTTCTTTTATTGTTTATGTATATTCACATTCCTTTAATAGTTATTCACGTATTTTTTCTTATCTAATGACCAAAATGTCCATCAAAATAGTACTCATAGAGCCTGATTGACTCTTCTGCCCTAAAATATTTCGTGCTTTGAAAGGTACTTAAATTCTTTCAAACTGAAAAAAACTCTACTCTATACCAAGGTAACACACAGAATATGAACAAAGGGCTCTAGATTATTCTACTTTACACCTATTCAGTAGTGGGCAAAGTTCATCACCACTAGTAGATTATTGCTTCCCTATCTTAATTAGCCTAAAAAATTGGTATGGTCTCCAACTGTGCCTAATTTGAAATCTGAAAGATGCTAATAATGTCCTTGTTTGCACTTCACTAAACATCACAATAAAATAACTCCTAATTTTTCCTGGTCTAAAGAAGCACAATCTTGTGTCATACATTTGAAATAAAGTATCAAATTAATGCAGAAAACACCAGCAGAATAAATTTTAAAAGCCAGATAAGGCACAAAAGGTTTATGTCAAATTGAGTTTAGGCAGTTATTACCACACAGATTGGTCTTCAAGATGAGTGAAAAATTTCCCAAAGAAGGATGTAATTTCCACCAGCAGGACAGAGTGATATGAGACGACTAAATTATCTAGAAGATTTAGCTTTATTATTACAATGCTATTACGAATCTACCAAACAGCATTTGAGGTCTTTCATGCCAGGATAGTGAAGAAATAGTTGGTAAATTAAATGCTATTAAATTTCAAGTGCACCATTTTCATCCTACTGGATCTGTACAATATTTTAATAAGTTATGCACAGGCCAGATATATAAAAACGTATGGGCAGCATTCACATTGGAAAGGTTGTTCTTGTGAACACCTTTGATTCAGATTTTATAATTGAAAAGGTTCAGCAGGATCACTATGTTTTGAACCAAAGAAGCATATTTCATCTATAGAACACTATTTTTTTAAAGATTAGCATTAATCTTCAGAATATACCTGTTCATGCAGGTAGGGGTACAGCTAGGCGTTCTCCTAACAAGAAAAAAAATCTTAGGTGTGGGGTCCAGAATCAGACAATTAAACCTCAGAAAATCCTAAAATTATAGCATGAGCTATAAAGTTTTAACATAGTCAATTCTTTTAAGTCAAAGAAATTCAAGGGTACACCTCAACTTAACTTTGAGAGGAAAGAAACTGTGCACCTCAGGCTGTCATAATATAAATTCTCACACATGAGATTTTGCCCTTCTATTAAATCAAACCAAGAAACATAGATTACCCTAGTCCCAGTAGATGTGAGAAGGTATGAATCGGTAAGGGACTTAATCTAGATTTATACACTGGTATGTTTCTTAATTTGAACTTTTTCTTTTGCACAAGCAATTTATTTTTAAAATAACCTAATCTGCATGAGCTGTGGGAATATGTGTAGCAAGTCAAATGTCCCAGCTGAGAGTTCTTTGATTAACTCCCTTTTTCAGTTTGTCCAATCTGTGGAAGAATCACATTATTTGAATGACAGTCACAGGTGAGAAGGAAGAAAATGCACTGTGTAGAAATGTGGGTCAATGTAATTCCTGATTGCTCAGAAGCAACTGGTTCAAAGGCTTTTTTGAAAGAAACATGTCTAAAGTGGTGCTGTGATAACAGTTATATTTCCTTTTTAGTTATGGAATCAGCTGAAGAGGAAAATTCTACACATGATTGTGTGCCGGGTGCTGGAATACAGTGATGAAAAGGGCAAAAGCTTTTTTCTGCTCTCAAAGAACTCATAGCTGATTTCACATTTTATACATTTGACACATTACGTTTAAGTACTTATGGTCGTGCTTTATCTTTTCTACTATACTAACATATCCATATTTTGTGATGAAAGAATAGTCTTAGCTCTTGGAGATGCTAAGACTGGAAAACCACTTCGAGTTAACTGACTCATTTCAGCATACATTGTTTCATTCAACAAACATGTGTTGAGTAGTTACTATGTACTAGATGCTAGCAATGCAGTGATTAACAAAGTCCAGTCCTCACCCTCAGGGATTCCAAGAGGCAGCATTCATCATTCATGCATACAACACTCATTTATTAAGCTCCTAGTATGTGCCCAGCATTATGCTAAACCTGGACACACAGGTCAGACAATTAATTTCATGAACTCTTGCTAAAACAAAGTGCTACATACCTCACTGCTAAATATTTATACGGTCACCTTTGAAGTATTCCTTTTGGGAAGCTATGAACTGACGCCAGTACTTAGTCCACCCTTCAAAGCAATTCTGGAACTCTTTTTCTGTAATGTCCATCACAGCTGTCATCGTACCCAAAATCTGACAAATAACTTCATGAACTTAACATCATGCGCTTACATTGGAAGCACTGTACAAACAACTTGGTAAGGTGTCATAACCTTGGCAAAGGGAGTACTTCGAAGGTGACTGTAGTGATAGTCAGCAATGAGGTATGTACCACTTTTTCTAGGATGAGTTCACGAAATTAACTGTCCGACCTCATATAGCAGTGAACATACTAAAGATTTCTGCCCAGTGGAGCTCACATTGGAGTGGAGAGACACAAAAACAAGTAAGTGAGTAATTAAGATGATGAGATAGAGTAACTCAGGAGGCAGGAGGGGAACCTTTAGATTGGGCAGAGTTCACTCCAAGGATGACTGCTGAGCTGAGACTGAAGATTTAAAAGAAGCCTGGTCTACTGAGCAAAGACCACGGGAAACTACACTCCAGTCCCAGAGCAAGAGAGAAATCTCTGGTGCATGAGGGAGGCTGACATGTTCAGGAAGACATATTTTGGTGAATGAGTATTGATCAAGGAAGAAAGTGGCATAAAATGTGGCGTGAGAATTACACAGGGACTACATAATGCGAGGCCGTCTGGGTTTTGCTAAGGAGCTTGGATTTAATTCTAAGTAAAGATGGAAGCCACTGACAATGTTTAAACATAAGATTAAAGTGATTCAATGTATATTTTTAAGAAGGTTGCTATAGGGCATATATAAAGGGGTCAGCAGGGATATGGCAGTTCTGCTATTGCTGAAGTCCTGACAAAAGATGTCATACAGTGGAGCAGATGACAGCATCGTGACTCCCAGGGAAGAGAAGAGAAACCGGAACAACCACTAGATTCTAAAGACGACAACCAGAGGAAGACAAGATGGCGCCTGGCTAAAGCCTCTCCCAGAAAACACAATTGAACGCCCACCCAGGAGCCAAGAAAGAGGACCCTGGATGACAAAAACGGCAGCTGAGAAATCCACGCATCGCAAGTAAACATCTAAAGGTTGGAGAGAAGGGGGCGAGCAGGAGAGAGGGGAGGGAGCAAAGACAGATAGCAACAGGAACCGATCGTGACTGACTATAGTGCATGGAAGGAGAGAAGCCAAGAGGCGACAAAAGGAAAAGCGTAGAAACAGTGGGAGTTGTTGTAGAGCTAGGCTGGGGAGCTGGAATTTAGAGTGGCGAGTTGGGGACAGAGCTTAGTAGCCAGCCTCTGGAACTTGTGGTAGCAGGGCTGAGCGAGGACTCTGAACTGCAGAGATGACACCTTGGCTGTAGGCTCCCTTGAGACCAACAGCGCAGGCGCCCGCAACTCCTGAGCAGAGCTGCGGCTTCCATTCCCAGCCCGCTGGGGAGGTGGACCAGCTGCCTTCCTACCGCGGGGTCAGACCCACAGCTTCGGACTTCTGCACGCACCTGCTGGTGTGCCCATGGATACTAAAAGCAGTGCGAGCCCCAACATTTGGCTGCAGAAGCAGGCCAGGGAAGAAAGGCAGATTTGATAGCGTTCGCCCCAGCCAGCAGAAACAGCCTCGGCCCACATCACCCAGCTTCCCCAGCATAAGGCAGAAGGTGGAGCTACCCCAGTGTGCCTTTTGTTGGCCTCTCCCCTTTCCTACAGCCTCCCTAACCAACTAACTAACTACAGGAAGCAGAGGGACCATGATAGATGCACACCACCTCCAAAGTAGCAGGAGACCAAAAATAAGAAATAAACAACCCCTCCTTCTCCCAAAACTTGCCCCCTCCCAGTGCCACCTCGTGTCGGCCCTACAGCAAGACACCACAAAAGTACCAATCTGGGCTTCTGGGCACTACTACTGAACATAACACCCTCATATCAAAGAGGAAGAACCCAGCAGACAGGATGAATTCCTTAAAAACTAAAACTCCTCAGAAAGATCAGGAAATTCATCAAGACAGCTTCTTAGACCTAGAAGTTTCTGAACTAAGTGACAGAGAATTTAAAGTAGCCATTCTAAAGGCTCTGAGAGAAATGAAAACATACTGGCAGAGCACCATGGCTGAGATAAACAACATAAAAAAGGAGATGAACGAAATAAAAAAGGAACTCCATGAACAAAAGGAACAATTTAACAAAGAAATTCAAAACATAAGGAAGATTGAGATGGAAATGTGAGAGATTAAAAAAACACAATAAAAGAAGTGAGAAACGAGATAACTGCCATAGGAAACAGGGCTAACCAGATGGAGGAAAGAATTAGTGATATCAAAGATCAGAACATGGAAACAGCTGAGAAAGAGGAAGAGAGGGACTATAGAACCAAAAGGATTGAAAGAACTCTGCAAGAACTATCTGACTCCATGAGACAAAACAACATCAGGATAATAGGAATAGAAGAAGGGGTAGAGCATTCTACAGAGAGCATACTCAAACAAATAGTAGATGAGAACTTTCCAAACCTATGAAAAGATCTGGAACCCCAAGTGCAAGAAGAAAACAGGTCCCCTAGATACCTGGACCCTAACAGATCTTCTCCAAGACACATGGTACTAAAGATGTCCAAAACTAAAGACAAAGAGACAATTCTCAAGGCAGCCAGGGAAAAAAGAATTATAACCTTGAGAGGAAAACCCATCAGGCTGGCATCAGATTTCGCAGCAGAAACTCTACAAGCCAGGAGGGAGTGGAATCCAATATTCAAAAATTTAAAAGAGAGGATCTTCCAGCCAAGAATAAATTATCCAGCAAAATTATCTTTCAGATATGAAGGTGGAATAAAGACCTTCTCAGACAAACAGAAGCTGAGGGAATTTGCCAGCACAAGGCCAGCACTCCAAGAAATATTGCAGGAGGCTCTTCAACCTGAAACAAAATATCAAGAAAAACGGAACAAAGTTGGGGCAACAAGAAAGAAACAAAAATAAAACAAAAACAAACAAAGAAATAAGTAATGGCCACAAGAAATCCTCACATATCGATCATCACTCTAAATGTTAATGGACTGAACTCAGCAATAAAAAGAGACAGAGTAGCGGACTGGATTAAAAAACAGAACCCATCCATATGCTGTCTCCAAGAAACACACCTCAGCCATAAAGACAAACACAGACTCAGAGTGAGAGGATGAGAAACAATACTTCAAGCAAACGGTAACCAGAGAAAAGCAGGAGTTGCCATACTGATATCAATGAAATAAACTTCAGGTTAAAAAAGATAGTAAAAGACAAGGATGGACATTACATAATGATAAAAGGCACAATACAACAACAAGAAGACTTGAACTAATTAATATATGTGCTCCCAACCAGGATGCACCCAAATATATAAAGAAACTACTAACAGATTTGAAAGGAGAAACTGATGAACACACAATCATGGTGGGGGACTTAAACACCCCGCTAACAGCCATGGACAGATCATCCAAACAGAAAATAAATAAGGAAACATCAGCTCTAAATGACACATTACAGCAATTGGACATAACTGACATTTACAGGACACTTTATCCAGCAAAAAGAGACTATTCCTTCTTTTCTAGTGCACATGGAACATTCTCAAGGATAGACCACATGCTGGGACACAAAAGTAGCCTCAGCAAATTCAAGAAGATCAAAATCATACCAAGTGTATTCTCAGACCACAAAGCTTTGAAATTGGAGATCAACTGTAAAAGGAAAGCAGAAAAAAACACACATACATGGAGATTAAACAACAGCTTATTAAAAAAGGACTGGATAAAAAGAACAAATAAAAGATGAGATTAAAAAATATATAGAAACTAATGACAATGAAAATACAACGTATCAGAATTATTGGGACACAGAGAAAGCGGTAGTAAGAGGGAAATTTATATCACTACGGGCCTATCTTAAGAAACAAGAAAAATCACAAGCAAACATCTTAACATCCCATCTTAAAGGACTAGAAAAAGAAGAGCAGACAAAACCCAAAGTCAGCAGAAGGAAAGAAATAATAAAAATTAAAGCAGAGCTAAACCAATTAGAGAACAGAAGAACAATAGAAAAAATTAATATTACAAAGAGTTGGTTCTTTGAGAAAGTCAACAAAATTGACAAACCCCTGGCTAGACTAATCAAAAGACGAAAGGAAAGGACACAAATATCCAAAATTAGAAATGAAAGGGGAGAAATTACCACTGATACCACAGAAATACAAAGGATTATAAGAAAATATTATGAAGAACTTTATGCCACTAAATTTAACAACCTAGAAGAAATGGACAAGTTTCTAGAAACTTATAGCCTACCCAGACTGTAACAAGAAGAAGTGATAATCTAAATAGACCAATCGATAGCGAAGAGATTAAAATGACTATCCATAATCTCCCTAAAGGCAAAAGCCCTGGACCAGATGGTTTCACCAATGAGTTCTACCAAGCATTCAAAGAAGAATTAACGCCTATCCTCCTCAGACTCTTCCAAACAATTGAAGAGGAAGCAATACTTCCTAACTCATTCTATGAAGCCAACACATTACCTTAATACCAAAGCCTGACAAAGACAACACAAAGAAAGAAAACTATAGACCAATATCTCTGATGAACACAGATGCAAAAATCCTAAACAAAATATTACCAAACAGAATATAACAGTGCATCAAAAAGATCATACATCATGATCAAGTGTGATTCATCCTGGGAGCACAAGGATGGTTCAACATACAAAAATCAATCAATGAGATACACCACATAAACAAAATCAAAGATAAAGACCATATGATCATTTCAATTGATGCAGAAAAAGCTTTCAAAAAGATACAATATCCATTTATGATCAAAACACTAAATAAAATAGGTAAAGAAAGAAAGTATCTCAACATAATAAAGGCCATATATGACAAACCTTCAGCTAACATCATACTGAATGGGGAAAAGCTGAAGCCTATTCCCCTAAAATCAGGAACAAGACAGGGATGCCCCGTCAACACTGCTATTTAATACAGTATTGGAAGTTCTACCCACAGCAATCAGGCAAGAGAAAGGAATCAAAGATATCCAAACTGGGAAAAAAGAGGTCAAATTGTCACTATTTGTGGATGACATAATCCTTTATATAAAAAATTCCAAAGATTCCACCAGGAAACTATTAGAAACAATTAACGAATATAGTAAAGTCGCAGGATACAAAATCAATGTACAAAAATCAACAGCATTCCTATATACAAACAATGAATCCTCAGAAAAAGAAAGGGAGTCAATTCCTTTTGCTATCACAACAAAAAGAATGAAATACCAGGGAATTAACTTAACAAAGAATGTGACAGACTTATACACGGAAAACTGTAAGACATTTTTGAAATAAATTGGAACAGACTTTAAGAGGTGGAAAAATATCCCCTGTTCATGAATAGGAAGACTTAACATTGTTAAAATGGCCATTCTGCCCAAAGCAATCTACAGATTTAATGCAATACCCATCAAAATCCCACAATCATACTTTCGTGAAATAGATAAAAGAGTTAGTAAATTTATATGGAACCATAAAAGACCTCAAATTGCCAAGGCAATACTACATAAAAAGAGTAAGGCTGGTGGATTTTACATTCCCTGACTTCAATTTATATTACAAAGCATCAATAGTCAAAACAGCTTGGTACTGTCAGAAGAACAGAAATATAGACCAATGGAATAGAACTGAAAACCCAGAAATAAACCCACAAATTTATGGACAAATAATTTTTGATAAAGCAGCAGAAAACATACAATGGGGAAAAGACAGCCTCTTTAGTAGGTGGTGCTGGGAAAACTGGAAAAACATATGCAAAAGAATGAACCTGAGCTGTGAACTCTCTCCATATACAAAAATTAACTCAAAATGGATTAAAGACCTTCATGTCAGACCTGCAACAATAAACTGTATAGAAGAAAACACTTGTACTAAACTTACAGACCTAGGACTCAAGGAAGACTTCTTGAACCTGACCTCAAAGACAAGGGAAGTAAAAGCAAAAATAAATCAATGGGATTATATCAAACTAAAAAGCTTCTGCACAGCAAAAGAAACCATCAACAAGGCAAAGAGACAGCCAACTGAATGGGAGAAAATGTATGCAAGTAATGCATCAGATAAGGGTCTAATATCTAAAATATATAAAGAACTAATAAGACTTAATAACAAAAAAACAAACAACCCAATTAAAAAGTGGGCAGAAGAACTAAACAGACACTTCTCCCACGAAGAAATACAAATGGCCAGCAGACATATGAAAAAATGCTCATCCTCATTAGCTATCAGGGAAATGCAAATCAAAACCACAAGGAGATACCACCTCACACCTGTGAGAATGGCTGTTATCAACAAGACAAGGAATA
>PVJL010015825.1:0-22921 GCA_004026885.1 Lyroderma lyra
TTAAATTCTTTTCTTTATGCTTATGAGTTAGACGTTTAGCTCTAGAAATCAATAACGATGTCCTTATGCAAAATAATACCCTGGAATATGATAATTTTTTAAATACAAAAAAGATTTTATACATAACATTTCTTGTACCATAATGTTAAAAAATAAATGCTAAAATTCTTTTATAATACAAAAAACAAGTGCCTAAATATAAACAAATAAAAATTTGAATTAAATATTAATGAAAATATTTTTTTCTCCCCTGAAAATTTAGGCCAAAAACATGGGTGGGCATTATACACAGGAGTGCATTATACACGGCAAAATACGGCATGGCTAGAGGAAGTGGGGCTGGGCCCCTTAGCATAGTCATGAAGAAAAGTGACCAGCGGGGTTTTGGGGGAGGTCAGGGGGATGCCCCCCAGAACATGGTAGGTAAAGACCAGCCTTTCTCCTACCTGAGAGAAATTGCCCCCTCTGCCAATGATGAGCCCCATGTGTTTGCAGTCCTTGTGGATTTGATTTACTTCTTCATGGGGAAGAGGCTGGCGGCTCATCTGTAAATGCAGTTAAAAAATATTTTCTAGTTGGTGTTTGGATGGTTAGAGACATTTCCAAGAGGAAAATTTAAAAAAATTTCAAACAATCAGTGGTCTTCTCTCCCTCATGAGCTCTCTCTTTCCGCCTGTAATTGAATAAATATTGCCAGACTGGATTTTTGGAGGGGAGTGGTGCTATTAAATATTAATAATATTTGTATTAATAATATTCCATATTTGTTTTAATCCTAATTCATCCCAAAGTCCCCCAAATAAAATGAAGTTGAATGCAGACAACCAGTGAATCTTGGCCTTGCTAAGGCTACGCTGGGAGCTTGGTCCTTAAATGGTTGAATTTGGGGTCTTTTTTATTTATGTGGACAGTCTCATCAACTCTTCACTTTGTTCTGCTCATGTGCAGTGCTCATTTCAGAGTCCGGGCAATGGCTCAGAAGCTGCACAAGGGTGGGCGCTTTGCCTGAGCCACAGGCCGGCCTGGGTACCTGGGGTGGGCCCATTTGTCCCAGCTTCCCAGCGTGTGGAATTAGTTCTCCCCTGCCCCCCGGCCCAAAGTTAATCCTCCAGGGTTAGGAAAAATAAGTGCTTTGGGAGCCAAGAGGCTGTTTCCGCTCACTAGGTACCTGAAGTTTGTCCCTACCGGTGGGTCTAGACATGCTCACACCCCTGTGATGACATTGGGCTGGCGGTTTGGTAGGCTGACCAGAGGTCCCATTTTAAACAGGACAGAAAACAACAGTACTGTCCCCTTTCAAACGGTACACCTGGTCAGCCTACTGACACCTGGAATTTGGCCCAGTGAGACAAGGCTGAGCAGACGTACCATTGGAAATGGGACAGTACTGTAATTTTCTGTCCCGTTTAAAACAGTGCGTCTAGTCAGCCTAGCTTGCAGCCTTTCTGTGTGTGTCCTGTCTTCCGAGTCTGTGAGTACAACACCTCCCTCTAACTTTGTGGTGTCAAGTCTGACTGTATCTACATTACCTGGAAGCCTTTTCTAACTAAAGATATTTGTGCCCCACACTCGGCTTATGGGATTGGAATATTTGCAGCAGGGTGTAGGCGTGTGTATTTGTAAACTGCTCCTCAGGTGACTGGGCTCAGAACTATTGCTATGACCCTCTTATCTTCAGAGTCGAGGGCTGTCACCACCATGGGTCTCTCTTCTGTAGCACAGCTGTGTGGGCATCAGCCCTGGGTCTGGCTTTCTGGTTTCAGATGACTTGCAAGTCATGCTCTTGGCTCATGGGCCAGTCCCTGCGATCCTTGTGAAGTAGAGGAGGGCTCCCCCCACCAGAGCCCCAGCTCCATTATCCTCCGTAGGGCTTCCTACCCACCCTTCCTCTAGGCTTTAGTATCCAGTCCTATCCCCCCACCAACTCCTGACCCAACTCTTCCCCCAGATCTTCCATGCCTGGAAGTTTGTCAGTGTCTGAGTACAGAGAGAAGATTGGACGTCTCAGAGATGTTTGCATTTTGCTCTGCCTTAAGGCTTCGTACTGGCTCTGCTGAGTGGTATTAATGCAAGAGTCTTAGCTCCATGGTCTGGTTTAAACATTAAAAGAACTGAGCATCAACTCTCCTAAACTAGAATGATAATAAGATAAAAGAAAATAATATTCAAACTTTCAGACTGCTAGATCATGGAGGACCTGAAATGAGGGGGTGGGGGAGGAGGGAGGAAGACTAGGATCTTCTCGTTGATCCTAAAATGTCATCAAGCACCATTTGGGAGAATTCCGATGTTTTACGGGACAAACCAAATTCTGATGAACTGAGCATGCAAAAGTTGGGTGTGGCATATTGGGACAGAGAGGAACCCTTCCGGGCTCATTGGATTGTCCTCTGTGGAGTCTGGATGCTGGGGAGTCTACCACCTTTAAGGGATAGGGAGTAGGACAGACTCTTCCGAGCCTTTAACCAAACCCTTAGCTGGGCCACGAGCTGAAGTTAAGTATGTTGTGGCTTGGGAGCCAGAGGACCTAATCTCACATTCCTTTTATTTTCCTGGTGTTTTCCCTTAGTTTTAAAACCTTATTTAAACATTTCAGCTTTGTACTGCCTCTGCTGTGGGATATTAATGGTAGAGTCTTATGTCCACAGTCTGTTCTAAATATTATAAGAATTGAGCATCAATTCTCCTAAACTAAGATGGTGCGGTAAGATCAAAGAGCAAGAAGTCACTGAAGGGACAAGAGTTAGGGTGAAGGGGCCAGTCTGACCATTCCTGCCCTTGCCAAGGTTCTCTTGCTGTTGCTCTCCTGGGAGGACCTGGGCTTTGCTTTTATGGAGAAAAGGGACCATTTCCTACTGACATGGATGTAAGGGTTGCAGTAAAAACAAAGGGAAGGATTTGAGAGACATGGCAACAGAAAGAATCGACAGGCTCTGACGTTAGAAATAAGAGGAGAGAAGGAGCCACAGATTGTTTTGTGGTGTCGAAGGTGGGGAATTGGGAGAAGAGTGGAGGGTAAGAAACAGGAGCAGTGAACTTGGGAGAAATGAGTGGTTTGGGGGAAAATGTCAAGTTCAGTGAGTTTGAGGTCACAGTGGGGAATGGCATCAGACAGTCACATTCCCTCCTGGTTACTTGGGAGATTAAAATCCATTCAAACCAACCAACCAACCAACAAACAAACACAAATCCTAAGATCTTTAACATCCTCACCCCAAACCACCACCAAAACCTTTTTCTGGCCCTTCTATTTCTACTAGCGCCCTGAGCCACCCTTGCCATCCCTAAATAATTTCCTCTCTTCTTCATATTTGTAATTCTAACTAGTCACCACTGATGCTCCTTGCCTCATCTGCCCAGAATGATGTTTTCTTTTCCAAATGCCCTCGCTCACCCCTCTAGAACTCTTGACGACCTGCTCACATTTTGTTCATACTCAACACTCTTGCTGTCCTGTGTGTTCTCTCCCTGAGAATGAATGAAGTGAGCTCGTGCCTGCTTCCTACTGGAACCCCTGCTGTCCCAAGAAGCCACCGAGAGAGCAGCAGATCAGAACCTACCTTATCCTTCACCATTTCTATCCCCATCATGAGACCTTTGCCTCGAACATCCCCAACAATTTCAAATTCATCCCGCAGTTTAGCAAACTTCAGCAACATATAAGTGCCAACTTCTTGACTGTTTTCCTGCAGATTTTCTTCTTTAATCACCTGTTGAGAGGAAGACCCAAATGACCTTGCATTAAAAAAAAAAAAGTTATAAGATTGACTAAGAAACACGGAGAGGTCTGTGTATATGACCATCTGTATGGAAACGTGACCAGACAAATGGAACCCAAAGTCCAGTGTGACCACACCATCTATGACATAAAGATTAGCTATAAGGAAACAAGAGGTCTGGGATGAGGGGACACTTTCCCCATACTGTCCTCATCTTCAGGGTTGGGTGAGCATTTAGGAAAGAATGGAAGATGTGTCTCAGTGCAGTCTGTAGCACAGATTCCATAATCCTGAGGTTGATTATTGCCAGGCTTGCTGAGAACTGGGGTACAATGGTGAATAAGACATGATCTGAGGACAGAAATGTCACAGATGACTGCTCTCCTGGGAGCTTGGTGGCCTTTGCCATTGTCCATCTGCCTCACTGCAGGGCCCTGGCCACCTGAACTGAGCAGAGGCCTGTGTGGGAGTCAGGGCACCGAAAAACAGAAAAGGATTTTCACTGACTTGTGCTCACAGCAGAGACCTGGGGATTCTTGACAAAATACATGTAATACACTACATTTATATTTAGCTGATAATAATTGCATAATTCTAGGCAAACCATGATGTTTTTAAGACCTATCTGTTCACCTAAATCCTCTCTACCTTCCAAATTGGTCAAGGTGACAGCATTCCAATAAAAAGAGCATTGGCACTGTCTACAAAATGAAATAAATGATACCTTCCTACTCACGCTTTCTCATGTAACGATTTAATCATATTTGAAGATATTTTCTAATTAGCAAAGGAAGCTTTTACTTACTTACTTTTTACTTAGAAATACTTTTAAATTTAAGTTTCTGCCTGGTTCAAAAATCAGGTGTTCTACTGTGTCCAGTAGAACAGTCCTTCCTGACCACTGCCTCCCAGCCACCATGTCTCCCTCCCCACAAACAACTGCTATGATGAGTTTCTTGAACATTCTTCCAGAAATACATTGTACTTATTTATGCAAAAACCATTATGCATATTAGTAAGGACATATAAAAATTCTTTTTCTACTGATGAGACCCCAGGCAAAATCGGTGGAGTGGGGCTGAACAATCACTGAATTATCTAGTTGTAATCACATAGAACTCAGTTTCTCTTTTAGTCTTTTAATTTATGACACTACAAAAGAAACAAAAGGAAGAAAGAATATATAAGATAGGGCCAAAATTAAACTGAAATTAAGGATAGCAGTTGCTAACTATCCCTAAAATACCACTCAAATAACAAAGACATTTCAGTGTTGCCAGCTAGCTAGGGGAATTCTTACATTTCTTTCCCTTGCATGTGAGGTTTATTTTATATTTCTTATTGAATACTTCAAACACCAAAACTAAAAAAAAAAAAAAAAAAAAAAGGGCAGGTGTCAGAATAGTAACTGGATATCTAACTTACGAGTAACTTCCTAGTAATTATCACTCCACTTGGATAATGTAGTAGGATAGAGTTCCGATTATGTGTGCATGGCTTTGGGGCAGCATTTTGTGAAATGAGTGAGGTTATTGTGGTGGCTGGGATGTACCTCAAGCACGGCTGATCCGATGGCACAAGCCATGGGGTTCCCGCCGAAGGTGTTGAAGTAATGCAGGCATTTAGCCAAAGACGTGGCAATCTCTAGGGGGAGAAGATAAAGTGGATAATGAGTACCACATTCGTGTCCATAATCTTCCATCACAACATTTGGATTACATTTACTTTCATGCTGTAAATAACATATCCAATTCTTTCTTCACTCACCAGGCAATGGAACTTAGGGATGAAATTGTGCCCTTCCCACAATTCATAGGTGGTAGGTAGCCTTAGCCCACAGTGTGCCAATATTTGGAGATAGGGTCTTTAGGGAAGTTGTTAAGGTTAAAGGAGGTCATAAGGTGGGTCCTAATCCAATAGGACTGGTAAATTCATAAGAAGAAGAGACACCAGAGCTTTCTCTCTGCAGAAAAGAACGTGTGAGAACAGAGCAAGAAGGTGGCCATCTGCGAGAGAGATCTCACCAGACGCTAATTCTTTGAGGAGCTTGATCTTGGACTTCCAGCCTTTAGAACTATTAGAAAATAATTGTCTGTTGTTTAAGCCACCCAGCCCATGGTATCTGCTGACTAATACAGTGGATAGGGAGAAATTGCTTATTTATTCAATGAGAAGTTTGATAACAAAATCTTAATGAGTTGTGTGAACTGAAAAGTACCTTAAAACTTGATTTATGGGGATTTACATGGAGACCTTCATTAGCTAAAAGTTTTTGTTTTTTTGTTTTTCTGTCTTCTACTCTTGGAACTGAGAAGTAAATATAAAACAAGTCATATCACAGTAACATTTCTGGATTGTTTCAGGGTGAGTGTATGTTCAGCTCATTATATTTGACCTTTTACATCCATATTTTTGTACCTTTAGTCATTCAATAAACACACTGAGATATCACAAGGCACTTACATATCCTTTAGTCCCATAAAAGTGTGGGGAAAATGAAATAATTTAAAGATTTTCAGCACTAAATGTGGTTGGAGACAGTGAAGGGAGCTACACGTGCATTTCCCAAGCAACAGACGAGAGACCCAGTCTGTCTTCCGGACGGACATGCAAGCGTGGTTCCCTGCGCTGCCTCCAGCCACCCGCGTCCAGTACCCGTGTTTTCTCCCATGGCTGCCGCAGGAGCTGCCCGGAGGTCCTACCTGGAGTTGTGACAACCGCTGCCATGGGAAAGCCATTCGCAATCCCTTTAGCCATGGTGACAATGTCTGGCAGGACGCCGTGGGTTTGGAAGCCCCAGAAGTGAGAGCCCAACCTTCCAAATCCTGTCTGCACCTGATGGAACCAAATTCAAAATTATTTGAATCCTTTCAGACATGCTAGTTTTCCGGACTCTCTGATCTCTTCGCTTTTATCTTTCTTCTCCCTTCTCCTCCTCAATATCACTGTCACCAGCCATTGTCATTGCCAACTTTGTACTATTATGGACAAAGCACTTAACCTATGCCTGAGCTTTTAGGAATCAAAAGCCATTGAGTAGCTTTGTGTGATTCTGGTATGTTTCTTAATAGCCATGCATCACAGGAACGCTGTGAGGGTCATATAAATGGTGCTTGTGAAAAGGGTCATTATTATTGGCAATCTCTGAGAAGGTTCTCCTGTGTGCAGGCAGCGGAGTTGAAGAGCAGAGAAGCAGGCTCTGTCCCCACCTGGATGAGGCAGGAGTTCCACAAGGGGGTTCAGGCTGGAGCCCCTGTTGCCTGGCACAGGCAGACTGGGCATCCTCTGCCTGGGATCCCCTTTTCCTTGCCGAGAATTACATACGTCATGAAGAGGACCTAGCTGAGCCAGTTAACTCAGGGTTGAACCAAGGTGACCTTAGTTGTTTTGTGCATGCCGTTCCCTCTTTCTAGGAGACCCTGTCCCTCCCCGCCTCTGCATCTCACTAACTCCTCTTGTCTTTCCAAACACAGCTTTGTCATCCTGGGGTGTATGAAGATTTTCTGAGCCCCAGTAGGGCCCCGACTCGAGGCACCTGGGCGTGCTGCCATCAGGACCTCTCACCAGTGTGCGTGTCTGATGTATCCTACTCCTCTCTCCATCCACAACACCTAGCAGAGTGCCTGGTCTTTGTAGAATGAACAAGGAAGTGGCAGAAGTGCCTAATGGAATAAAGTCACATTGACATTTCCTTGCAAATTTCTGCTAGAGCCTCTCGGGTGAAGTTTCTTTGATTTCTTTCTGGCTCTCCGCCTCTTGGTCTGTCTGTCTGTCTCTATCTCTCTACACCTTGCAGGCCAGGGACAGAGGTGTGAGCACCTGGAGCTAATTCTGAAATGCACCTGAGAGAGCAAGCTTCTTTCTCATCGCAAGCTCAGTTTCAGGGCTTAGAATTAGATGATGGCGAAGAGCTTAGACATGAAAGTCAGACAGAGACGGCCTGGAGTCCCGGGTCTCCTCCTTCCTGGTTATGGGCCTCCAGGCGAGCTCATGAATTTGCCCAACTGAGATAATGTAGGAAGAGCTCATGGAAAAGCCATTCATTTTGTCTTCCTGCCTTCATTTTTTACTCCATCTCAGTATCATAAATAAATGGTAGAAATCAGAATGCTTGGATAAGGCATAAAGTTATGTGGGACAATAAACTGTATTTACTGACCTACGAAGGGTCACTTTTATAGCATCTTTCAGTAGAACAGAGAGGACTCATTCTAAGGTTCACAAACCCCATGTCTTTGGGGGTGAGGGGCATACACTGGTGAGAGAGGCCGGCTGGGTCTCTGACAGGGAGCAGGGTGGGGACCGTGGGTGTGCCTGCCCTACCCAGCAATAGTCAATTTCAAATCTAAACTGAGTCCGCGCCAGACCAGCGAAGGGGCTTCCCAGCTGGATCCAGGAGCAGCCATCTCTCTCTCTTTGGCTCCAAATTCCTCATTTTAAAGAAGGGAAAAGCAAGGTTAGCTAATTAAGGTGACTCGTATAAGATCACTCAGTGGCAGTGCTGGCCCTGCACTCGGGTTTTCCGTCCCCTGCTCCCTCTTTTCCTGCCACCTTCTGCCTTTCTACACCACGGCTCTGCCATTGGGAGGCAGCGTGGCCTGGTGGTTAGTGTGGACTGGAGGCCCAGTTTGCGTTCTGGGTCTGTCCCTACTGACTGCAGGTGATTTAACCACCTTAGACTTAAATTCGCTTATCTGTAAAATGGGCATAATAACAGCGGTACAGAATTGTCACAACAATTAACTGTAAATATGAGGACTATCTGGAAAGGATCCAGCCATACAGTGTAATATGAAAACTAGAGCCATTTATGGCTGCATTTTTTCCGGACATAACCAACGGTGCCTGACACATAGTAAGCACTCGGAAAGTTCCAGCTATTCCTAGCTTTATCTAGTCATTTGAACCATCCTCCCGAAGGTCACTTTGTGCTAGACAGTTTCCAATTACATTCCTGAAAGTGACATGGCTTAGAAAATTCTGAAATTCATATTTTCTTTGAATTCAGTCTACCTTCACCGTGCGACTGTGGCAGCTGCAATTTGGCTGAGTCTGAAAGTTAAAGTTTGTTTTTTTGCACCGGGGTAGTTCATGGCCAACTGCTGAATATACTTTTCTTTGTTTTTTACACAACAGATTAACTTGCTTCAGCTGGGACTTTGATTAGTTCATGCCCCCTAAACTTGTGTCAGCAGGTTGGGGAAGGGAGGAGGGGCCACGGGGAGGAGGGGCCACGGGGAGGAGGGGCCATGGGGAGGAGGGGCCACGGGGAGGAGATGGGCCACGGGGAGGAGGGGCCACGGGGAGGAGGGGCCACGGGGAGGGGGGGCCACGGGGAGGAGGGGCCACGGGGAGGAGGGGCCACGGGGAGGAGATGGCCTACGCTTCTCTACACGGGGGGGGGGTTGTCCGGTGCCCCTGGGGATGGCAGAGACCTGGCTGCACAGGCAGAAGCTCCCAGAGGATTCTGCAGGGGGCGGGGGATGGGGAGAGCCCGATACCCGCCCTGGGAATGGTCAGCTGAGGGCAAATGTTCGGGCAAAGGCGGCAGGACTGAATGTGGAATGTACTCCCGAGTGCTCCCCACGTTCCCGGGGGTGTAACTATTGTTAGTAATGATGAATGAGCTGGGAGCCCTTCTGAGAGCCTGGCGGCCATGCGCTGGCCTTTTGCCACTCATTGCTATTCTCAGGCAAAATGCTTTCTTTGAGACACAGGTGTGACAAATAAATTGATCACTTTTAAAAACACACAGGCTAGAGCTCCCAGGGCCAATGAATTTTATTCCTTTAGAAGTAGGCCGACCAGAGATTGCATTCTGAATGGGACAGAAAACCTCGGTACTGCCCCATGTCCGGTGCTGTGTGTGGTCAGCCCACAGACACCTTGCAGTTAGCCCAGTGGGGCTGGGCACCGTTTGAAATGGGGCAGTATCTTTGTTTCCTGTCCCGTTTCAAAGGGTGTGGCTGGTCAGCCCATTGCAAAGTCACCCCCTTAGCAGTACCGTAGGCTCATTGCAGCGATGCTGACCAAACTGAAGCTACCCTGGAATATCTTTGCAATTATTTTTTGAGTATCTGCAATGGTGGTGCCCTTCTCACTTAGAGGCTGGATTTTTTTTAAATATGATTTCCAAACAAGTTTTGTTAGTAAGGAAAGGTGAATGCTGCCAGGTTGGTTAATACTATTTTGGCAAAAATTACTTGGTGAGAACTTGGTTATGAGATTCAATGTCCTGTGTTTGTTTTTGAGCTGTCCCTGACATATGCCCACATAGGAACGTAAACATTATTTTGAGCGATGGTAGCATCACCTACACCCATTGGCAGCTTATTTGATGGACTTCAATGTGCATGTTTGAATTCTGCTGTATGGGCTTGTTAGCGGACCAATGAAGCCACTAACGAACCAACCGACCGACTGGCAGGAGCTTCATTAACTGGAAGCCACATGTTGGAATGCGCACCCCGGCCGCCCTCCGCCCGGGCCCTCCCGGTGCCGCTGCGCCCCGCCACCCGCCGGCCCGGCCACTCACTTCGTCCGCGATGCACACGCCTCCCCGCTCCCGGACCAGCGCGAAGGCTTCCTGCAGAAAGCCCCTGGGGTACTGCACACACCCATTCACCCCCTGCGAGAGAACAAGCCAGGGAGACTATCAGAGCAGCACAGGCTTTGGAAAGCATTACACAGCAAAATCCGAGGGGATAGGGTGCCATCCTCATCAGTAGTACCAGCAATTCTAAAACACAGGTTCTAGAACTGTTTCAACTGTGGGTGAAAAGAGGGGCCTTTTCTCCTACGCCATGCCTTCTGGGAATGGGGTGCAAATGTATTTTTCTCTGCGATTAAAAAAGAGTAGATGAACGGGACTTAGCAAGATTATAGAAAGGCTCCCCCTGCCAGTGTGGATGTCATGCAACTACAAACCTGCGGGGTTTCCTTTACATTAGAATTTTAGGACTTCAATAGTTTCATCCATCTATCTATCTGTTCAGTGTGGGAATGCAGATTTTTTTTTTTAAGTTTAATTGATAATCAAGGGCACTTTTTTTTAAAGGGGACCAAGAGAACAAGTTGAAGTTGGAGAGGGACACAGCAATGGTTGCTAAAATAATTTTAAAATTCTCTAGAATGTACGAATTAAAATGCTAATAATTTAAAACTCAGTTCAATTAATGCCTCAGACTAATATACCCACTTGAATTGGCTCCGCAAAAAACCCAGCAATTGATTTCGCCACCGAAGTGTTCAGAGTGTCTTTGAATTGTTCAAGATACTGGTCTTTAGCTTGGCAGCAGTCTGCAAATTACAAATAAACAAATAAGCAAACAGAACACAGCCTGGGAAGATGTGAGAAGAGTATCCCGAAGAATGGATGGAAAACAGGAGAAAGAAAGCAGGAGCAAACTGCCCAGAGTTCCTCCCAGCACAGTAAACCAGGACGTGAGGAGGCAGAGCTCTGAGAGAACTTTCCGCCAGAACCGTGTGGGCCAAGCACCAGACTCGGAAACCACTTCGGTGTTCTGTCTGGGGAAGTGCCCTGAAGTGCCCTGAAGTGTCCTTGAGTCTGGCACACACAGCTGCTTCACTAGGATGTGTGTCCTCTCCACTGAGTGAATTTAATTGCAATGTAATTGGAGTGTGGGTTTAATCTGCTTGAAAATAACTCTGTTTAGCTTTTATTGCTACTTAAGCTGATATACAGTTTTAAAGCTACCAAGTGTCCCAGTCTTTAGAGTCAGCAAATACGTTTGCAGAAGGATTAGAACTCAGTCTGGAGAGGAATGTGCTAGAGCCACATGATTTTCATCGACGGCAGCAAGGGAGAGGGCACTTTCTCCTCTGGAACAGCAAGAGCGCAGGCCGACTTCGTGACCGAACCTTCGGGACTTCCATCCACACCCCGGATTTGGCTCCAAAGAGCACCACGGAAGCGCTGCACTCCAACCCCTGTGCATGGACGGCGGAAGGGGGACAAGAGGGACACGCGAGTGCGCCCCCGGCCCCAGCAGCCGTGCAGGCAGCCTGGGGGGGTCACCGCCTACCACCTCGGAGCCCGAGGGGAGCCCGGCTGCAGCCTGCTCCCTCACGGCCCGAGTCTGTTTTATTCTTCAGCTCTTCGTTCCAAAATGGGAAGAACACTGCCTGGCCCCAGACATGTTTTTAGACTATGTGGGATGCTTGGGAAAGCCTGCCCAACCGGGGTACCTGCATCTCTGGTTAGCAATTGTTGGGGGTTGGGGTGTGCAGAAGGAAGTGCTGAAAAGAACATCAAGTCCTGAAAGCACTCGTGTTAGCGTCAGTCACGTTGCTCGGTGGGCAGGATGTGGGAGACACATAACTCTATGCCTCCGGAAATTGAAATTTTCTATTTTGACTAAGAAGGGAAGAGAAAATAGCTGAAGATGACCCTAAGGGATGGATTTGATATATGTTGGAAAGATATTTTAGAAAGTTAGCAAGCCCATTGGTAACTAGAGAAATAGAAAAGGTGGAGCAAAATCGACGTCAATGGCGTAAATTTGGACGAAGCCAAACCAAGAGAAGGTTTTGCTTCGACGTGTGCTAGAACGTTCATGCTTTTTTCCCTCCCACTGCCCACAAGCTCAGCGATGAGAGGGGTCATCCACCGGAATCAGCATTCTACTTCATTTTGCATTTTCTTCATGGGCCCTTGCTGTCACTCTAGGTCAGGCTGCCTCTGGAGAGGGACTGGGTCAGTGGTGTCACCATGACAATACCAAGGCAATGGAGAGTGTGGGCTTTGCTGGATGCTATCCAAGCCACAGAGTGGAGATGGAAGCGTTTTTATTTCAGCTGGTGGCATAGAAAAAGTTAAGCAGAGTGAGAGGCCAAGAAAGAAAGAAAAACAATATTTAAGAAAAAAGAAATTTGTCTTGCAAAAGGTGAAGAAGAATGAGATGATTAGTACCACGGTTGGGACACTGTGGAGGTAACGGGGGTTGAGAGGTGAATTTCATCACCGGTGACATCTGAAATTCAGGGCCTGAAATGAGCACTTGGGAAGAAACACTCCTGAGGAGGGGGTGAAGGGAGATGATGGAATCTCCCACGTAAACGTGTGCACTAGGCTCACAAAAGGGGCCACATCTTACGCTTATGTGGGGAGTGATGGAATGATGCTGAGGTGAAAAATTTATCAAGATTGGCACCCGAGTGAACCCTAAGAGGAACCGAGCACTGGAACCTTCTATATTCAAAGTACTTTTCATGCTGAGATGCCTTTGTAAACATGTGTGAAGGTACCTTTTTACAACAAAGACCAAACATTTCTGAGACCCTAAAAGCATCAGAGGAGGATGAGGTCCATTTCTGTATTCCAATTCTGTTTAAAGCTGTATCAGTCTTGTCTCTTGAAGACAGAAGTTCAGAAAAGAGATGACATCAGATATGCCAAAGATAACAATTCAGAGAAGCAGAAATGAATATCTGTCCCTATCACTTGGCTCCAGCTGCCACTAGAAAGATGACCATGGGGTGCTGGTGTTATCAAGTTGGCCTAAGGCAGAGGGAAAGGCCTCAAAGATGGAGGACGCAGAGAAGATGGAGAGAGAGGGGACCCCGAGGAGGTGGGGGGAAAGGCGGCCATGTCTCCAGTGCTTCTGCCTACTGGGCTCTGGACAGGTGGTTTGCAGTCACGTGGAGGTCTACGAGGGGTGCCCAACTGGTTTGAGCTCTTGATGCCATATACACGAGACACACAGATACGGCCGTCTTTGGGGTTGCTATTATCCATCTTCCTCTAGTGAGTACTCCCTTGCCTTGACCTCATGCAGCCCTGGGGTAAGGAGTCAGGGGAGCAGGGATCACTATTTCCATTTTACAAATGAGAAAACAAGCAAAAGATGGAGTTTTGGTTCATAGCTGAACCATGGTAGGGCTGGGAGTAGCATCCAGGTCTCCTGACCGCATGTCTCCTCAATACTGGCCAGCAGAACGGGGGCTACTTTCAAGCCGGGGTTCATCCTGCTGCGCATCACGTGCACAAACGTGGTCATGGGTTGGGAGCACTGCCGTTGGAGGCAGAGGACTTAGGGTCAAATCCTAGCTCTCCTGCCTCTTAGGTGTGGACTTCAGTTTCCTCAGCTTTGAAATGGAGAGTTTGAATGACAGCTTCTTTATGGTTTTAAGTTCTGTGACCATGACCTCTTGTTCCAATGTTCGTCCTTTCACACGCCTACCTCTATTTGCTATGATCTCACCGGGGTTTTAAGAAGACTGAATTTTCTTCCCTTCAAAGCTGGTTTTGAAGACTTGCATTTTCATTCTCCCGCTCAACCCAGAGACGCTTACTATGCCATTCAAGATCTTTCAGCCAGAACATCCAGTTCTCCCCTTCAGCACCACTTCGGAGCAGCTTTTCAAGAGGGTCTGAACTTGGTGACAAACATGAGGCAGGACTTAGCAAAGAGAGGTGCTGTTTCCACACTTCCTCTCTCTCGTGTTAACAATAGGGAGAGAATGCAAAAAAAAAAAAAAAAAGCAATGGATAAATAGAGGCTTTCCTTGTGCGAATGCCTTCAGAACTTTTGAGGGAGATGTTGGCAGCCTCCAGGAATGGCCTTGCGTTCTGACAGATGCTCGCATTTGGGCCGGCATTCTGAGTTCCTGGGGGAAGCTTCTTGACTGAAGTTTTGAGATTTCTAGACGTATTCTTCTCCCTTTCCCCTCTTTCCATTGGGAATTGGTAAATAATTCCACCAACCTTGTTTTCTTTTAAGATCAATAGCAGAACACTCTGGCTGACACAGCTAACGGCGCTTCTGCAATCGCCAGCTGACAGTCTGCTTTCAGCCTGGCTCCGACAGAACCAGGGCCTTTTCCTGACAGCCCGCCAGCACCGCGGTAGGCAGGGAGTGAGGAATCACGAGGGGCTGTTTTCTAGTTTTGTTTCCTTTGGCTGTATCCTTTCCCGCTTTAAAAAATCTGTTCACTCAGGGGGGGCTCGGCCTTTCTCCAGCCCCCTGACCCCCAGCATGCGCCCCCCTCCTGCCCAGGGCACCTGGTGCACAGCTGCATTTCCTAATTGTTTGCACTGGAGAATCTCGGCAGTGGCTGCCTCCCCAAGGGCCACGGAAGACGTCTGGGCACATGGTCTGCAAATGACAAAAGAAGTTTGGCCAACGTGAGCACAAGACAGCCAAGCTGGGGAGGCATATGGTACCAACGAAGGCAAGAGAACATCTTACTTTGATATTGATATTCCTTTCTTATTCTCTCCCCACTTCTGATAAAAACCTATTACTCTGCTCTGAAGAGACGATTTTTTCTTAGAAGTAGTTAGGTGGGCATTCTACAAAGGGACTGATTTCAGCGTCAGCCTGGAAACAACGTGCTTGAGGGTTTGGGGGGTAAGGGCATTTGAGAGAAAAAGGGTAATTAGGTATCTGATTTTGGGTATGGCAAGTGAGCACAGGTGAGTCCAAGGGTGTGTCTGGAAATTGTATGCATTCAAGGCTCTGAGAACTAATTTCAGTGCAATTATTTCCACTTCACTTGATTTTATTTAAAAGCAAAACAAACATTAAAAAAAAACACCCCTCTATGGTTCACTTTTACCCAGACACTGAATATTTTTCTAAGAAACATGCCCCTCAAATGGTCTTCAATACAATTAAGTCAAATTGAGCTTCTGATGCATGATAGAGGCTGTGTACTAGTTTCTAATCCCAATGCCTGGAAAATCTGCTCTGTTATTTCATATACTCAGCAGCCTTTAAATCTCAGAACTCACGGATCGGCAGCCTATCCCACTGGGCAGTGCCATCTTGAATGTCCCTATGTTTGACAAGCCAAGTGTGTGGGGACTGCATCCATGGTAGGCTCCTCTGCAGAGAAAACACAGTGCAAGGGCAGAGTAAAGCTCATTGCTCTTTGCTGCCTGGCCCGTGGAATGTGGGGGAGGACAAAAAAGAAAACCTGTGAAGGCTACAGAGATAAAATGGAGTACCCTTCATGTGCAACTCTAATGGTTTCTAAGAAATCTTCTACGCTGATGTCAGGTGAATTTATTCATTTACTTACCTTTCCTGTTGGTGTCATAGCTTTGAAATTGTGAAAGGAATTTTGGAGGCCATTTAGCCTAGAACTCTGACCTTAGCACCTGCTCTACTCTGTGACTCTAAAGTAGTGAAACTCCTCTTTTATTATAGCTACATGTCGGAAATTATATATACAGTGGGTATTTGTCTTCAAAATAGTCACCTTGAGAAGCCAAAAATTTGTCCCTGTGATGCCCCCCCACCTTAATTTTATTTTTAATTTATTTTTTACTTTTATTGTTAAATGTATTGGGGTGACATTGGTTAGTAAAAACTACATAGGTTCCAGGTGTACAATTCTACAATACATCATCTATGTGGAGACCCCTCTTTAAAGACCTTATAAGCTACCTTATTTGGTGCGTAAGAGACAGGTTTTGTTTCTTTTTGAACCTGAAACAGTCATATTTTGTATAAATCATTCTAATGACCAGTTTTGGCTTCAAATGACTTTGGGCAATTTCTCAGATCAAAACAACCCAAACTGTAGATTTAGGACTATGTATTAAGACTATGCAGTAAGATGGTCATATATCTTGAAACGGAAGACAACAAGCATGTGTTGAACCCCAAGAGCATAATGACTGCTTTGAATCTGGACATACAACTTCTGGAAGGTGTATTTAGGAAAAACATTAATCACAGTTCTTTATTGCCATACTTCATTGATAGCAAATGTTGGCTCATGCCTGTAGTCATTACATGGACATTTGATATGAAATGTGTAGTACCAGATGTCATATGCTAATTGCATCTTGTGGAAATCAAATCTTCTTTAGAATCTAGACAGAAATTATGGCCAGTTGAACAAATGGGACTACTTTTCATTCCATCAACTTTTACTATAACTCACTCACGCCTTTTATATAAACATTGTTATAGGGGTGTTTAAATGTGCTATATAAAATTACCCAAGAAAAGTAGCTATAAGCAAAAATCTTAGTTTTCTATTATGTTTAATGCTTATAATTTGGCCATCAAGGGTTTATAATTGATAAATTATAGATTCTCAAAAGTCATCCAAAAGGAGCAGAAATATACAGAGTTAGATCTGCATCCTCCGAACCTAAAAAGAATAAAAGGTGAAAAACCAGTGCAGCTGGCACCAGGAAGTCAGATATGGTTCCTAGCATATGCAGAGGTTAAAATGGGCCCCGTGTCATACAGTAGAGTCGTGCGATTCTCTGAGTGAAGACCAGTCATTCACCCTATGTCGTAGTCAATATCACATCTTAAAAGTTGGACAGCTGTCATCTGACCTTCAATTCCATAGGAGATCTATGACATAACTAGGATTCCAAGAAATTTGTTCCCCTAGTTAAGGATCCCTATCTTGGATCAGGTCAATGGGGTTATCCCATCACAAAATTCATTTGACCAATCCTGCCTTACAACCAAAAATTAGAAACACAGCGCTGGGAAAAGCACCCCCTCACCTCCTGTGGTCTGTTTTAAAGATAGACATTTAGAATTGGGGTAAGCAAGTCGTATTAAAGTTGAATATTCCAAGGTTTTTACCTGAAGGAAATGATGTCTATTTTATTTGTGTGGGCTCTGGCCATCACCATGGCTAGGTCGTTGGCTTCTGAGCCACTGTTTGTGAAGAAAATTACCTGGAGGGAAAATGAAGACACATCATTTCATGTTTTAATTTATTTCCTCATTTGCCAGTTAATTCAAAATTGGGAAGGATTGTGTGTCCCAGCCTCTGATTTTTATTTTTATTTTTATTGTTAGACTTATTGGGGTGACATCTGTTAGCAAGGATGACATAGGTTTCAGGTATACAATTAGCCTCTAATTATTAGGGAGAGTTCCCATCACACCAGCTATCCCATCATTTAATTACTGTATTAATTCTACAGCTCTTCACTGAGCAGCTGCTAGGTGCTCGCCATACAAGAACAGCTAAGGGATTGTCCCAGTGCTGAAACATTCTAGATTTGCATTGGCTTTCCTTAACACTCTGCTGAAAGCTAGGATGGGGAAACTGGCTGAGGTGTACAGAGTGGTTAGTGGCCGAGTGGATCTGCAGACCAGGTCTCTTGGTTCCTGGACATAAACCATTGCACCTGATGTGAAGACTTGAAACAGGCAGGCTCCCTGGTCCTGCAGCTCCAGGGGATACCCCAGCCTGTCAGTTCAGTGTGTGTGAATGCCGAAAATCAAGCAAATACACATAACATGCTGCTTGTCTTGGCCAAGAGAAAGGAGAGATCTGAAGGGTACCATGTCCTCCAGGCCCGGGGACTGGGAGGCGTGTACTGCACACCCTTGCTGACTTCCTTGCTCCTGCTCTCCCATGAACATGACTGGTCTGAACTTTGGTGGCAGCTCTTCCAACTTTCTTTATCTCTTCTAGATAATGTAGTATGTAAACAGAGTATCTAGATAATACAGTAAAATAATAATATTAGCTAACACGAGGTACTGTTTAGTCCTCTTGGCAGAGATTTTTAATATCTCAATTCAGTTAGAAAATTCAATCATTTCAGAGGCAGAAAAAAAAAAATCTCATTTGGCCAAAATATTTAAATGCATCTTGGACTAATGACCTGGACGGCATACTAATTTTGTTCTCAAATGGCTCCACCCTTTGTAAAAGAAGAAATGCAAATGGCTTTGCAGAGGGGCTTTGAAGCAAAGAGCTGACAAGCTCTCCAGGGAACACAAAGGGGAGGGAGAGTCGCTCCCGCTAGGGGGTTTCTGCACAGATGCGGCGGTCAGGAGAGCACAGGACGGGCGGGGCGTGGAGCTGACCCGCGAGCGCTGAGTGGCCTCTCCCGCGAGTCCTTGCTCCCGATTGCGTGCGGATGTGACTTCCGCGGGGCAGTGCACAGCCAGAGTCCCGGCCCGCTCCCGCGTCCCAGGGCGGGCCCGGGCCGAATACCTTCAGAGGCTCAGGAAGGAGTGCTGCGAGCTTCTCGGCGTACTCGGGGACCGAGGGGTGGAGGAACAGGGCGCTCGTGTGCCACAGGCGGCCGAGCTGCGTCCGTGCCACCGCGTTTACCTTCCTGGGTGAAGAGCAGAGCGGTTACCCCGCGGCCGGCCGGCGGCCCGTGCTCCCCCCACGCGCTGGCCGCCGAGCCCCCCGCCCCCCACACGGCAGCGTTCACACAGCAGAGAGGACTCTGACCCCCAGAGATGTCTGGCAATGGGATGCGTTGCCTGGGAAGGTAATCACGACCTCCCCAAGGGGAGTGTTTGAAAGGAGACTAAGTGATGATCTCTTAGGGGTTTTGGAAAAACAATTTTTGGTTTAGATGGGAGTTTGGATTTAGAATCTCTTCTAACTAGGTGTTCTGGAAACTAGAGATGACTCACGCAAGCCTGGGTGTTGTCCCAGCACAGTTTTTGAAAGAATTGTAGGCCCATCAAGGGCACGTATACGAGACACCATCAAGACTTTTTCCCTCAAAGGAGGTTCCAATGCCCCAGTTAGTGGTCAGTGTTGACATTTTGTAACTATGAAACCACCTTCTGTGAAAGGAGGTCCATGTTGGGGGGCAGTAGAAACCAAGGGTAGCTGGGGGAACTGACTAGGAACACCTTGAAAAGACAGATGAAGATACTTGATTTTGATCTAAAGGACAGCAATGGCTAAAGTTTGCTCCACACCAATGTGTTATTAGAAATACCTGGCACACCAAAAGTGCCAGTTCAGTGGTTACACGGTTTTGCGAAATGCCAGATGAAGCAGACTTTTCCATGGCAGGACGTCTCAGCACCTTTAACGGTCTTGTATGCTTGGTTTCTTCCCAGGAGGAATATACAGTTTTAAGTGTTTCCCAAACTTAGTTTTTCACAGGACCCTTTGCCAATGAACTTTTCCTGTGACCGGTGTTTCTCAGAACTCACTTTAGAACAATATGGGGTATCAGTAACTTGGAAACAGAAGTTGGCAAACTCACCCTAGAAAAAGTGCTGCATACCTCACTGCGTCCCCTTCAAAGCCCTCCCCTTGGAAGCTCTAGATCAACGCCAGCGCCTAGTCCACCCTTCAAAGCAGTTTTGGAACTCCTTTTGTGGAATGGTCATCAGAGCTGTCGTTGTATTACCTTAGATGTCCTGAATGTCATCAAAATGTCTTCCTATCACTATTTCCTTTATCTTCGGATAAAGAGAAAAGTCACTGGGGGCCAGATAGGTGAGTGGGGCTGGGGTGGGGGTGGCTCCAATACAGTTACCTGTGTCCTGGCTAAAAACTCCCTCACAGACAGTGCCGTGTGAGCTGGTGCATTGTCCTGATGCAAGAGCCCTGAGTTGTTGGCAAAAAGTTCAGGTCATTTTTGTCTAACTTTTTCACACAGTCTTTTCAGCACTTCCAAATAGTAAACTCGATCGACTGCTTGTCCAGTTGGTACAAAAACATAATAAGCAATCTCTTTGATATCAAAAAAGATTTGCAACATTGTGCTTCTAATTTTTTTTTTTTATGTTAGACCTATTGGGATGACATTGGCTAGCAAGAATTATATAGGTTCCAGGTGTACAATTCTACAGTGCATCGTGTATTTGAGCAACATCATTTTGACACTTGATTTGGACTGGTGGAACTTTTCTGGTCATGGAGAGTTGGCTGACTCCACTGTGCAATTTGAAGGTTTGTTTCAAGGTCATATTGGTACACTCATGTTTCATCACCAGTGATAACATGGCCCAAAACATCATTTTGCCTCTCCAAAAGGTCTTGGCAAATTTGGACTCATCGTTGCTCTTGTTCATCGGTGAGCTCCTTCGGGACCATTTTTGCACACACCTTTCTCATCCCAAGATTCTCAGTTAAGATTTTCCTGTTTCTATCAATGTTTACTCGGTCAGGCTTTTCGCAATTAGCTGATGATTTTGATGCACTATTTGATGAATTTTTGCAATGGTTTTGCCACTTCTGCTCCTTACTGGCCATCAGAATTCTCTTCATCTCTCCCCTCAGAAAAAGCATTTAATCCATTTGTACACTACTATTTTCTTCATGGCATTATCTTCATAAACTTGGACTAACATGTCCCTGATTTTACTTCCATCTTGCCAAGTTTAACAAGAAATTTAATGTGTGTTCATTTCTAATTCAAACTCTGTCATTCTCACGATGGCTCACAAAAACATGCAACAACAATAATGAACTCCAGTCCGCAAGACACCGCCACACTCCACACAAACACAGCTGAGACACCGATATACTAAGGTTATGACACCTTACTGAGTTATTTGTACAGTGCTGCCATTGTAAACACATGATGGCAAGTTTATGAACTTAATTGTCAGATCTCGTAATAAATCTAAAAGCCACATAAGGGTAGAATGCAGTGGGGAAGATTGATAATGGTGAGGCCAGCTATGAGGGCATGGTGGCCTTCTAGGCACAGAAGAAGGAGACCTGTTAGGAGACTGGTGTCAGTGGGAATTAGTGAGAGGGGCTAATAGGAGAGGCATTTCTGGGAAGGGAAAACTAGACATTGGTTGGCTATAGGGAATGAAAGGCAGGGAATAGTTAAAGATGATGTCAACATTCTTGCCTGTGGCATTAGGGAATTCCAGGATAAATTGAGAAATACAGCCAGTTGTTTAGTTACTCAGCTCCTAGAAGAGAATTTCTGCAGAGTAGGTAGTTCACATGTGCTCCTTGAATAATTGAATAGGTGGATAGAAACAGTATTGTGGAGTGCATGGTGGATTTGGTCTTGGTAATGTTGAGTTTCAGCTGATGGTGGAATGTCATGGGGTAGAGATAGGGACATGTCCTGGAGGCTGTGGGAAATGTGGGGCATCTTAATGCCCACTCTGAGTTTGTTAGAGTAGTTATCATAGCTTGGTGAGGGGTCAAGGCTGAAGAAATAAAGTAAGGCTGCTGCAAGTGTGGCAGCTAAATGACCAGATATGGGGAGATGGAGTGGGACCTGTTCTATGGGGGAAATGGTAAGGCATGAAGGGGATATAGAAAGGAGAGCAAGGGGCTAAGGAAAAAGCCTGGGACACCCAGAGTTAGAGGGTCAGAAGGACAAGCTGCAGGGTCAGAGGGATATCAGGAGACGGGCAAAGGACATCAAAGCCAGTAAGAGTGGTTGATTATCGGGGACCATGTCCAACATTATTGGAGGGATTCAATATGGATGTTAAATTTTTTCTCTGCTTTATTTTCTGTACTTTTTTCATGTGTGTTTGTTCTATGTTTTATATTTCACCTACAATTTATTTTGCATGTTCCACAGACCTTGCATGGGCCTAGGGGCTCCTGAAGACGGAAATGGGAAGGAGAAGGTTAGTGGAGGAGAGGGTGAGGGCGGGACCCTGGAGTTAAATCTCATTCCTCACTGCCCGACAGCTGCTTGCAGAGAAGATCCTTTGCCCTACTTTGATGAGACAGGCCCAAACCTACTCAATGCCAGATTATCAAAGGCAAGAGAAAACAGACATTAAAATGAGATGGTTACACCAAAACCAGAAGGATCAGCTGAGAGCACTGGTGTGGGTGGGTTGATGGCCAAGGTAGCAGAGAGTCTCAAGGTTAATGGATTCATACCTTCCTCATGCAAATTTCCAGCCATGGTCAGCTTCCTTATTATCCTTTCCTTCCTCATCCGTGGGTCAGAGTAATTGATGGAATTCCTTAGGCTGGAAGCGATTTCTCATCTGTCACCATCCCCCACCCCCACTCCTGTTCTCTGAGCGTCTCCTACCTTCCTCTTTTCTCTGCCTTTTCCTCACTGCGTTTCCTCTCTTTGGAAAGCTAATACTAGTAAGAAACAGAAACACAGCAACACTCCATTCATATGGTACACACTGCATTTCATGTGCAATGAGAATGAGTCGCTGAAACTTGCATTAAGAAAATAAAACGAGTGGGTTAGGGAGGGGAGAAAGGGGAGGGGGTGGGAGAGGAGGGGGGGAAGCTAAATATAAGGTGATGGAAAAAGAAGTCACATTAGGTGGTGAACTTATTATATACAACAAGCTGACAATGCACTGTAGAATTGTATGCCTGAAACCTATGTAATCCTTGCTAACAGATGTCACCCCAATAAGTCTAACAATAAAAATGAATTAAAAAAAATAATAAATAAAATGTGGAGTGTTAAGATGTTTTTTCAGTTACCCAGGAAGCAACAAGGAGCATATCAACCATAAATGAGGATAAGCCGA